>LBNU01006912.1:59311-90206 GCA_014162995.1 Artemisia annua
AAAAAAAAAAAAAAAAAAAAAAAAAAAAAAGAAAAAAAAAAAAAAAAAAAAAAATCCCGCCAAAAAAAAAAATTTTTTTTGGGCAAAATTTTTTTTCCCGCCAAAATTTTTACTGCATCGTGATGCAGTAACCGTGATGCAGTAAAAAAAGTATATTGCATCGTGATGTAGTAACCGGATGCGGTAACCGTGATGCAGTGAAAAAGTATATTGCATCATGATGCAGTAAAAAAGTGTACTGCATCGTGATGCACTAAAATTTTTGGCGGGAAATTTTTTTTCCCAGGGGGGGGGGGTTGTGATGTGGCATGGGATGACACATGTCACTCCCACAATCCTTTCTACCCTTCTTATTGTAAGCCCCTTCTCATTCTATCCCTACCCGTAGAGTAGGAACTCATGTGTTTTATAAATGGCCTTCTAAGAGTAGTTTATATGACACTTGTTATGGTCAAAAGTATAATCTATATCTATATCTATCTATAATACTATAAGATTGAGTCCCTAAATTTAATGTGGAGTATTCAAGATACTCAAGATAGAGTCCCATTGCCTATAGTACAAGATAGCTAATGCTCGAAATTCAATGCAGCCTCATAATGACTAAACAATCATGAAAGGAGATGAAGTGCAAGGGTTGCATGAATTGATCACATAGCATTTAGTATAGAATTAAAAGTCGGTTAGATGAAGTGCAAGGGTTGCGAAAGGTTGCAAGAACAACTAATGATTTAACCTAATTCATGCCTATATAAACCGGCCAAAATCACATTTAGTATGTACATTTGAAGATGATTCACAAATCTTTTAGATCTTTGATTGTTGGTAGCTGTATGTAAATTCTTTTTTTGCAATATTTTGGAGATGATTCACACATCTTTTAGATCTTTGTAATTAACTCGGAATTCTTTTTTTCTTAATTTAGTTATCATACGCAGGTACAATGAAAATCACACAAGATAATGCATGCTCAGATAAATGGAACCAAAGACTGGGATACCAACTATTTTCTTTGTTTCTTACATATTTAGATGATTGTAATAGATAAGCATATATATAGATATATGTATTATGTTAATACATTTTCATATACAAGTAATTTATGCACGTTTTCTATTGATGTAGCTCACATGTGCGAATTGATTCAAGAAAATGTGCACGAGCATTTATGTAAAGCAACATAAATTGTTAAATGATACTTTTTAGCATGACTAATTTATGTAAGTGGTTGCTTTCGAATGCTCTTTGAGAAATATTAGAATGAATTTATCATGTGCGATTGAATTATTATTGAAAAGAGTCCGAGCATCGCAAAATGTTTTCTTTTTCTATATGTAGAATCATTAGTGAGAAATTAATATTTACGCCCATTAAATGAGTTTGCCATAATAGCAAAATACGACATATTAAAAATATCACATTGAGTAATAAATAGAAAGGAAAAAATACATAATTTTGACTTAAAACCGTTTGTAAATTATAATCTATATCTATATATATATAAAGAATGAGTTCCCCTATTGAATGTGAGCATTAATGTCACAAGCCAAGAAACTCAAATATGTGGTTTAAGCTAATGAATTTACTATATTCGGAGCTTATTTTGAAGCTTTTAAGACCTTTTAAGCTCAAATGTCTAAAGGCTTGGTTATTGTAATGAATCATTAATTTGCTCTTACATTAATGAGCTAATGAAATACGATTATGCAAAGTCACCCATAATCCCATTTAATGCATTACTCCATCATGCAATAAAGTCAAAAAAACATTTCTACAATTGGTGCCACAACTCAACCCGTCCAGTTTTCCAGCCTATTGTTGCACCTCATTTTACAACACATTGTTACAGTCCATAGGATCTTTATTTCCCCTATGAGTTCCTGGCATTTACAAAGGAGGAATAGGTAAGGGTAAGCATATGTACAGGCCCATTTATTTGCACAGTTCATATTCTTAGGCAGCTTAAAAATCTCACATTAAGAATTAAAAAACTAACTTCATTCCATATTCCCTGCATTGAATGAAACCAGGTATCATAACCTTTCTGTGGATGTATAAATAGGCATTTTGGTCCATCACAGGCATCACACTTCCCATCTACAGCTGCTATAACATAATGTCGAAGGCAAGCAAGAAGCAAATACGAAATCCGACATGTTTCCATTCTTACTTTCATTCGGTTTAAACAAGAATAAACCGAATCAAAACAAAGCAAAGCGATCTCAGATTCGGTTCAACTTTGTCTCCAATTTTTTTGAAAGATTTTATTTAGTTGAACTCTTACCATCATAGATCTAAAACAAAACAAAACTTGCAACCTACCCGAGACCCTTGATAGGATCTTAAAGCCAACACTCTATTTGTTCTTCATTTGTTCTTCAGGTTGCAATTAAAGAAACACGAAGGGTGTATGATTCATAGCATCTGGGTTTTGGTTTGTGGGTATATTATGATATGGAGATGGTGTATGCAAGAGATGACTACTGCATTTTCAGTTGGAAAGGATGAAGAAGATTAGTAGTCGGTTATGTTTGATGAGATGAGAAAGAGTTGGAGCCTTCAAGATGATGGGAGAGATATTAGGAGGAAATTAAGAAGGGCGGTTAGTTTATTGTGTTTGTGTCTAGGGTTAAATGAAATGAACGATGTTAGGGTAATGTATCTTATTGGAATGGGCAATACTGTGTGTTTATTTGGGCTTAAAATATGACTGTTTTATTGGCTTTTTTTCATACATAAATAAGGTAACTAAAAGGCACAAAAACAAGCAGTTGTGTGATAAATGGAATCGTATTTCATTTTTTTGAATTTACCCTTTATTTCATGTTTGACCATTATCGTATACATTTATTGCCAGTTAATAATGATGAATTTAAGATAAGGCATAATCTATTTTTCTTGCAAAACAATTCTTTAAAATGTAAGTTTACAAGGTATAGTAATAACGTAAAACATTATTATTAATCAATAACATTTATTATTAATCAATAAATTGAATTTATTATGAAATTGATTGCACATTGTTGGTGGAATTTGCGAGTTGTTAGTTGCGAGAAATCAAAAGTTTCGCCATTTACAATTTTATTAGTATTACATTAATATTTATTAATAGTCAAAGAAATGGAAAGTGCACAAACAGGTAATTAAAAAAGGCACAGGAATATGATCATAAAAATGGTTTCCATTTGTGCAGAAAATAATTAGAATCTGTATGCATATTAAGCAAGTTTCATGACATAAAGGTTCACTTAAGATATGCCTCATGTAGTCAATTTTTTATCAATCAAAAGATGTATAAGTTATTTGCAAAAGATTATTAATCCAATGGAATTTAACGCAAGGCAAAACCGATTGCACGAATGCTACAAGAAGGTGGTGCATTTTTTGCATGTGAGCAATATTTTACACGACATTCATAGCATTATTTTCATGTTAGATCATTATTTCGTAACTGCGTGATTTGTAAAAAAATAACAATAACGGAGAATCATCAATTTAGCAAACAAATTATAAATAGAGCAATTCAATAAAAATAACATCATATTTATGCAACAAACATTTACCTACGACCTACTGCCAAATAAAAATGCTACAACAAAATCCGCAAAAACCAAACTGTGCAGCGCACAGGATGCATTTTTATTCATTCTTTCATAATCCAAAGAATTCATATTATATTAACATACTTTTCAATTATATGCAACAAAAACGCACATAGAAAACAGATCATTTAAAGAGAACCATTTGATACATGTTTAAAAACGATCAAGTGTAAAAAGTAAACTATCTATATACTAAACTTGAGTTAATCAATATTATTTCAAGCAATTAAAACGAACGAATAATGTTGTTTACAATGATAATAACCAATTTTATTTTGACAATGCAAATATGACAATAATGGTAACAGAATTTTTAATAACAACAAAAACAATATTCATGTCCATGAGTTGAAAAAACATAGCATAACTAAATAAAAAGTAACTTAAGTATATAGAATGGTTTAAGCTTAATTTGTGATTGGAATATACAATTTTGTACATGCCTAAGCATCTTGATGGTCTTTTTTCTATCAAAAGGTAACGGACTATAATGAGATGCATTTAAATGTTGTATACAAAAGAAATCAACGTGTCAACATAATTCGAACACTTTTTAGTTTTTACCCAATGAGTCATGTATTTGATACTTTTTTCTTGAAACAATTCTATTTACAAAAACTTACTTACACAAACTTCGTTTATTCAGTTGAGTACTCCCGGTCAAAACTAAGCATATAATAACTAAATACACATAACCCTTGCAAAACAAATGATTCTTTAAGGTGAACAAAGCCCGTGCATCGCACGGGCCATGCTGTCTCGTATCACTAATAGTTGACTAATTCTATAAGGATAAAAGTGTGTAACTAGACAACATTCAACATAAGAGTGATTCAANATAATATCAAATAAAAAAGTTGAGTTTTAAACATAAGCAAAAGTTCAAACTTTTATCGAAAACAAAACCGGTGCATTTAATGTGAAGTATATACAACATCGAGATAGAAGTGCAAGGGTTGCCGGAATTGATCACATGATATTTAGTAATTAGTATACAATTAAAAGTCGGTTATGGATTGAGATGAAGTTGAAAAGATTGCAAGAATAATTGATGATTTAACCTAATGCAATATATATAGATATATGTATTATGTTAATGCATTTTCATATACAAGTAATTTATGTGTGTTTTCTATTGATGTAGCTCACATGTGCGAATTGATTCAAGAAAATGTGCACGAGCATGTATGTAAAGCAACATTTAAATGGTTAAATGAAACTTTTTACCGTGATTAGTTTATGTAAGCATGCAACCTGAATAATGAATATAAAAGAAAAAGTACATAATTTTTGCTCGAACCCATTTGTAAATTAAAAAAATTAAGTTTAAACATAATAGTGGAGTCCAAAGGTTTTAGGAATTATTAATAGTGTGTTAATTAATATTCATTTGGTTAGCTATTTAGAATTGAGTTTATTGATAAAATTTATTAATATTAGTTAGACTTCAATGTTAATTTTCAATGAAATTAGTTGTACAATAAAATGAGATGAAGCTACTTTAGTTTTTAATCATAAACTTTATAAATAAATACTAATATGTTATAAAAAGATTAAATATAAAAATCACCAAACAACTAACGACATACTTACAACAGATGTAATACAATCACAACTTACGAACCTAATTACAAAAATAATTAACGCAAATTACATTATAACAAATAAGAAAAAGCCAGTGTGCTTCGTATTACCATGCTTAAACAATATATTGCAAAAAATTATTGTTGGGTTACTTAATAGGCCAAAACAATCAAAGGAAATTACATCAAGCGTATGACAATTTAATAACAACAACCCTATTTAGAAAATATAAAGACCAAAAAACCAAAACAATATCAACCATTTTTATATTTTTAAACAACAAACTAAAAACGTTTCATACAACTAAACTAAAGATACAAATGCACTCGACAATACACAAAAACAATACACACGATTAACAATTAGATTAAAAGCCCGTGCGTAGCATGGGTTCTGCATGCCTCGTAATACTATAAGATTCAGTCCTATAATTTATTGTGTAGGCATCAATATTGTGTAGAGTACAAGATAGCTAATGCTCGGAATTCAATGCAGCCTCATAATAACTATACAATCATGAAAGGAGATGAAGTGCAAGGGTTGCCCGAATTGATCACATGGCATTTATTATAGAATTAAAAGTCGGTTAGATGAAGTGCAAGGGTTGCGAAAGGTTGCAAGAATAATTAATGATTTAACCTAATGCATGCCTATATAAACCGGTCAAAATCACATTTAGTATGTACATTTGAAGATGATTCACACATCTTTTAGATCTTTGATTGTTGGTAGCAGTATGTAAATTCTCTTTTGCAACATTTTGGAGATGATTCACACATCTTTTAGATCTTTGTAATTAACTTGGTCTTCTTTTTTTTCTTAATTTAGTTATCATACGCAGGTACTATGAAAATCACACAAGATCATGCATGCTCAGATAAATGGAACCAAAGATTGGGACACCAACTATTTTCTTTGTTTCTTACATATTTAGGTGATTGTTATAGATAAGCATATATATAGATATATGTATTATGTTAATGCATTTTCATATACAAGTAATTTATGTGCGTTTTCTATTGATGTAGCTCACATGTGCGAATTGATTCAAGAAAATGTGCACGAGCATGTATGTAAAGCAACATTTAAATGGTTAAATGATACTTTTTAGCGTGATTAGTTTATGTAAGTAGTTGCTTTCGAATGCTCTTTGAGAAATATTAGAATGAATTTACCGTGTGCAATTGAATTATTATTGAAAAGAAGAAGGTCCGCGCATCGCAAAGTGTTTCCTTTTTCTATATGTAGAATCATTAGTGAGAAATCAATATTTACGCCCATTAAATGAGTTTGCCATAATAGCAAAATACGACATATTAAAAATATTACATTGAATAATGAATAGAAAGGAAAAAAATACATAATTTTGACTTAAAGCCGTTTGTAAATTATAATATCAAATAAAAAAGTTGAGTTTTAAACATAAGTAAAAGTTCAAACATTTATCGAAAAACAAAACCGGTGCATTTAATGTGAAGTATATACAACATCGAGATGGAAGTGCAAGGCTTGCCGGAATTGATCACATGATATTTAGTAATTAGTATAGAATTAAAAGTCGGTTATGGATTGAGATGAAGTTGAAAAGTGTACGATCGAAATATGTGTTGATTCATGTGGTTTCGGGTGGTCTTGGGTTATGGAAGATTAGGTTCATCATGGTTAGTGTTAGAGTGAGAAAGAGAAGAGAGAGTGGGAAGTCCAAGAGAGAGAAAAACACTTAGTGTGTGTTTTATTGAATGAACAACCAACCTTTCCAAATGACATGGAAAAGGTATATATACAATTACAATATACGCCATACTGCGGGCTTTGGATCGGGTGTACAGTGGGTAAAGACCCGTCCGTCCTCCACGGTGTTACTATATCTATACTAATATAAACAAATAATAATCTAACTACGAGCTATATCAATGCTATTACATTCTTGTGGTGACCGAGTCTTTAATAGGAATATTTGTATTCCTAACAATCTCCCCCTAAGCGAGGTCACCTTTGAAGATTAAGATCTTTGTCTTCAAGCATTCTTGTGATCTTGTAGCTCGTAGTATTGATTCTTCATGTTCAGCACACTTTGTACTTCAAGCAATGATCTTGTGATTTGAGGTTCCTTTGGTATGTGTGATCTTTGAGTTTTCTTTGAGATCATCAGCCACCGTAAATCTCCAAGCTCATCCTTTGTTGTATTGCCTTCATGTGGAATAGTGACTTTTGAACCGTCATGCTCACACTCTTCTGGATTAAGAGACTTTTCATCAGAGTTGCGGAAACGTTGTTGTTAGTCTCTTTAACTTTCATTGTTGCAAGTCTCTCGACATTAATGATCTTCATTCATAATGAGTTAGCAGTGTGAGCATGAGGTATGGATTGACACGTTTCAGCTGGAGTTGGGTATCACCATCGCCATCTTTATATGTTCCTGAAATAAAACAGTTAGCAATAAAGATAGAGAACGAATATGGCTTTGTCATTCGTTCTGCGAGGACGTACTACCCTCCGGTTTTGTGAAAACCGACCTGTGATCAGATAGAATCTCTTTTAAAGAAGACTCTCCTTGACAGGAATTTCCAGCTTGTAGTAATGAATCTTCCAAAGAATCCACTTCAGAATCATCATACTAAGCATGTTCTCTTACCGGAACGTCTCAAAGCAGAAAACACGATAGAGTGAATCGGTGAATTGATATTCACTGATTGATGAGAAATTGATGTATATAAATCACTCGCGTGTCACTTAATAAACATTTTCTGACACGACAAGAGTTTTGTAATTTGAATCACATTTCCATCAAAAAATACTTTTGTTTTGAGAAAGAATACCCAATCAATGTGCTTGAAAGAAGGTAGGTTAGCACATTGAAAGGTTTTACAAAAGCATCCGTCAATCCATATCCTGGAACAAGTTTGATTCAAAATTGAATTGCCCCATTGTTTCTTTCTAGTTGTCACTTGATCATTGATCCAAGATGGAATTCGCATGTCACCTACCAAGAGCTTGAAGGATGTTCGCTCTAGAAGGATTTCCATCGTCATTGTGAATAATTGCATATCACTCAGATGTTCTGGCAATACCACAAGGATAATGCGTAGGACTCTAAATATATATTCTTACTTTCCACGGTGTATGAAACAGTAACCATATTGGAATTGTGTCCTAACGAGATTTATGGATGATCTTTTGGCTCTAGACTCAATTGTGCGTTTTGATCCACTCCTGGAGACTGGGGAGGCGTCTCCTGTTTGGGTACCAACATAGCTCGCAATGAGCGGTCGATACATTGCACAGGGTTCCCCGTGAGAATGAAACAAGCCCTTTTGAGAGAACTTGAATGGCTAGGAAGGTTAGTGCAGTGCGTCACTGGGTCCATGACGTCTTGTCTTCAATACCGGTGTTACCTTAGTAACCACCAGTAGCATATGAATTGAACCCGGTTTCTGCCCTAAGGTTGAATAAATGGAGGGCTATTTCCTTTCACCCTTTCTCATTTCATTTCTTTTTAATTCTTCAACCCCTTCAGTGCTTACCGAGACTTCATTACTAGAACCTTGTTGGGTTTGTTCAAGTTCTAGCTCTATCTCAGTCGGCACTCTTCCCTTTCTCACTTTTCTCCTTTTTTCAATCATTCCTAAGGACTTCTAATCTATCTAGAGGATTGTCCCTGGGAAGATCCTTCCGGTTCTGGTGGATCATGGGAACTCATACCTAACCTTATCCATCCTTATAACTCCGTGCATTAAAGTAAATGGCCAGTCTTTGGTATTTTTCCACAAACGCCTTTTGCTCCCCCTTAATATGTGCATCGGTATTCGAAAGAGTTTAGCACATATGTGGGAGCCTATTATTGAGTCCAAAAGATCACATTTGATTATTAGATTTCATATTTAAATCACATTCTCTCCCCTGATCAAAAATTTCAAACCTTTTGAGATTTTGGATCTCAATTGATTTAAATAATTTGGAAAACTTTTGGGAGAAAAATGAGGCCAGTTTTAATATTTTCTGATAAAAAGGAACCTTTTTATGCTCCCCCTCAATCTGTGAGGGAGGTTGTTATGTGTCAGAATTGATGAGTTTACAAAAGATTTAAAGTTTTAACGATAAACTCTTTGAAAAATTTTCATACTGACACAAAACCATCACAAGTTGTTTAATTGCTTATTATGTACAAAGTGTTGCGTTTTGATGATATTATAAAATTTTGAAATTACTCTCCCCCTCAATCAATGACCCATTTATATTTTTGAAAAAAAAATTCTTGGCATTGATTGAGTGATAAATTTTATGAAGAATTCCATTTTGATTTCCGAAAATTTCATGGTATCAACAAGTTTTGCACAAAAACTATCCTGAAGAATCATAGAATGGAAAGTATTTGCATATGCAAAGAAGACTTCTCTTCTTTAACCATAAATGATGCACTGAAACGTACATCAGATCGGAAAGGCAAGAATATGAAGTAATTCCAGCCTTTGTTAGGAATAGCCGTCTTTTTGGCGACAAGCTTTCCCCTATAATGAGGTCCGGGTTGTTATCTGATGAGATAGCAAACCATAAGATTAGGCCCGGGTTACAGTCTGAAATAACTACAAGCCATTTAGGCATGTTTTGAAAACTTTTTGAACTTCTGCTCGAACTTCATTTAAAGACCCGTGTCCTTATTGAATGACATTTCTAGGACTGTAAATGTTATCTATAAACAGAAGACATGCCTAAAGAAGAACTATTTTTGGTATTTTTGTGTTTTTCTGATTTTTATGGTTTTTATAGGTTTTATATTTTTCTATTTACAATTTGATAAAGTATATGTACAAAGGATATTATGCAGTTTAAGAGGATGCTGACCTGAATACCGAAAAGAGGATATCGGTTTGCAAGTTGTAGAAGTTAATAGTCAACATCTCTTAAACTTCCACAACCAAAGCTTTCAAGGCTCCTTAATAATCTTCTGAAATTGAGCCTTCTCACGGCAAAGCTTTTATAGATCAGCAACTTATCATCTCATGCTTGAATAGTTCTTCTCAACTTTCTTTCCGCTAAAGGCTGAAGTAATGCGTACCAAAAGTATCCAGAGACCACTTCCCCCCAAGTAGTTGAAGTGATGCAATCAGTCTCATTATATGAAGCTCAAAAACCTGAAGCTCACACTCAATCAATTGTGTACCTCTTTTATCATCAGAAACTGTTTCTTACATCTCTTCCCCCACGTAGTTGGAATAAAACACCAAAAGAACGAGTTAAAACACTGATCTTCTCTGCGGTTATGACATTTGTCTTCCCCGGGATAACTTCAATTAAGTAGAAGTGTAAAGCTCATCACGTGTACTCGTTGTCCGTTCCGATGTATGTCTCCTTCCCCCTTGCTGGTTTTGATACCTCAGAATTAGCAACACATTTTATGCCCATATACATGAAATCATGTGAGAAGAACATAATAAGCTCAAATGTATCCTGTGAGAATCAACTTGCTTAAATCATCTGTGATGGCAAAGAATTCAATCAGATCATTTTCTGCCATTGACTACTTGCTGACATAGTCAAACGATTGATTGACTTGAAGAGAATTTGATCGAATGACCCTTTGTAAAGATGCTTCTCCAGAACTCTATCTAGAGCAAGATTTTGGAAGAGGATTTCATTATCGATCTCAGGAATTTGAATTCCAAGAATTTGTTCTTCAACACCCTGATAAATGACCAAAGATATGGTTTCATGAGTTGTTGGAGAAGTACTAACAGATGGTACTTCTTGTACCATTGTGGTTGATGAAGGAGTACGAGTTGTATCAGTAGATATCTATGCATCAGCGGAACATAAGAAATACAACACTTGAGCAAGCTGAAAGTATTCTTCAAACCAATGGTTAAAACATTATATCTTAGATCTTCATAAACGGTGAAACACTTGATGCAGCAGTTCCGATAGTGGTCTTCAAGCTTCATTACATCTTTTAGCTTCCTGACTCTTCTCATCTGCCATCACTTTGCTTGCTGAAGAACAATGTGAGCAAATCTAAGCAAATCTAATTAGGGATTATTTATGGCTTTTCACTCTCCCCTAATTAGTGCTCTCCCCCAAACTGACAACCTTTCTGATGAATGCTCGGGATATGAAGAAGTCTTTTGTTAATCAAATGCATATCATCTTTAGTCTTCTAACACGTAGCGGAGAATGTAGAGCAGACTGTAGACTCGACCTTCTTCAATGTTGTCAATTTGGGGAATAGGATATCAACATCTTCATCTCACCAAATGCATTCTAGTTATTACGTATACCAAATCAGCCGATAATGTACACATGTACCAAATACAAGAAGAAACGATAACGCCAAAGTAACAGGTTGAAGCACTGATCATCTCTATGGATATCAACTCCATAATAACTGATTAAGCTCGATCATGTGAACCTGTTGTGCGTCCCTGATGTACACATTACTCTCTCCCCTGATGGTTGGGATTAATCAGCCCGTGACGTGCACATGAAATGATAATACCAAAGTAACAAGTTGAACCACTGATCATCTTTAATTTGTTTCATAAGACATTAAGCCCGATCATGTGAACTTGTTGTGCATCCTTGGTGTACACATTCCTCTCCCCTGATGGTTGCGATTAATCGTAATCATCATAATGATGTGTACATGAAGCATTAACTGGGAGCCGTAATCATCAAAATGATGTGTACATGAAGCATTAACTGGAAGCCCTTTATCACTAATAATATCAGCCCGTGAGAAGATGTCGATAAACCCTCACGAGTCCTAAATTGAGGTATTCAGGAGTCATGAAATGATGACTAATTGAGTTTGCTCCCCCTCAATTAGGTCATCGTATGTAAAGAGCTTCTTCAATAACTTGTGAAGTTTCTGAATCGGCTCCCCCTCAAACTGATCATCCCCTTTTATAGATTCAACACTTTAACGTCATGATCACGTTTGATGGTCTTGATATTAACCATCTTCTTCTTTATCTGAATCAGTCAATCAACTGGAGTACTAAATGATAACACCAAGTTCGAGTCCCAGAAGTGACAATAGAACTCGAACAAAGTAACAAACCACGGAATATGTCGGAGTGGAAGACACCAATCTCCCCGACACGAATAATTAAGCTCAACCCCTTCGTGACTCATAACCCCAGCATACACATTTCTCCTCCCACGAAAGAAGAGAAAGAACACCCGCCTATTCTCCCCCTCAAAAGTGGCATGCTAATGACATTTTTGCCATAGTTGAGATTCCGTGATGGTTGAAATTTATCAGATGCAGCATAAATGTGTGTGTAGCACCAAGAACTACTGCGAAGAAGATGATGATTAAAACACTCTTGAAGCAGCCCCTCTTTTGTTTCCTCGTCAATGGCTTAGCAAATGAAGAGTCCAATGAAGCTTGTAATATGCCTAAACCACTTGTTGAAATGAGTTAAACCTTAGAGGAAAAAATATCTGCGTACAAGAGCCGAATGACCATTTTTACAAACATCATCAACATGTAGTTTCTTCACCCTTTCCCTTCTCCCCCTCAAAAATTGCATATGCCTGTTTGCAATTTTTGATTGAATAAGTGAAGTACAAAAATATAATCCTCTGTATGTTGATCCACTTGATGACTGTACGAACATGGGAAAAGCATGAAGCTTGTTGATGTGAATGGTCATAAACAAGAAGATTTCTCTTCTTCCCAAGATAAGGCGCACTGAAACGTACACCTTTCTTTTCTTTGATGAACGGGGCCTGAAGTGTTATCTGCAGACGCCATTGTTGTTAAAGAGTGAGGCCTGAACTGATGTGAACAGACGTCATAAACTTGATGAACGAGGCTTGAACTGAACTGTTCAAACGTCATCTCTCTCTTTTCTACTTCTCTCTGCTAACTCGTTACCAACCCCATTATCATTCAGTCGGCTCTTTGTCGTGACTACTGATGGAGAAAAACCCAATATGATGAACTTGAGACTGAAGTAAAATAACCCGAACTTGTGACTTAAGCTTGCACTAACGTGTGACTAAGAGCGGTGTAGAGAGTTCGTGCAACATCGAATCTCTAAGTACTCTATACTCTTCAACCAACCAACCATCAAGTATAAGACGTACATCACCTTCTTGAATATCCACAACTTCGTGTGACACTGAGCACTACAACATAGCTCCTTAGAGTGATAGTTATTTTGTGGTATTAGCAATAGAGAATCACAAAAATAACTAGATATCCAAGTCTTCGTTATTGTAACGGTTAAAAGCTCGAACAAGGATCTCGAAGAATCTTCATCCAACCACCCCGATATCTTCAGACACTAAGTACACGCACCCGTGAAATTTCACTTCAACCTCAAATAAATAGTAATGAATTAACGCCTTAGTCACATCTTGTAGTTTAAATGCCCAAATCTAGCCTCTTTTGATCTTTGAATGAACTTTGGTGATGGTTTTACCCCGATCTTTGTCAGAAACACATAACCCCGTAAAACATTGTTATAACCAAAATGCCATGAAGTATATCAACAAATCATCCAATACATGAAGTCCACACTTTATCCCTACTTCGAGGTTGAAACCATAGCATCAGTATCAATTAAGATCCGGAAATGCCCTTTTCTTTCTCTAGGATAGTTCCATCGTCATGGGATTGTACAAATCTATGATTTAAACCGAGAAATAGATTATTTCGCGGGATTTTACAAAACCAAGAAGAAACCGTGCGACACTGATAAATCGAATGAGTTATGACAACTTTGGTTATGGTGATTAACTGTTTGAGGGAACATATAGGAGATCAACAACAATTCTTCTCACATATGTAGAATTCTTCACAACCATGCTAAGTAAAGTAGTATAAACCACTTCCCCCTGGAGGTTGACCTTATATCATCAAGGTACACGTTTCTCCCCCAATGATGGTTTCGAGCTTTTGGAAGCATCATTTGACGTGTACGACCATATACCCGAGAAGCTCTTGTGAAGTATCATTGACATTCTGTAGCATCAAATATCCCATGAGAATTGCTGATCACATTTCAACCTTTGAGCACTTTGGCAAACAACCCAACCTCGTATTTAGTCGGCTATTGTTGTGACCACTTGGTGAAATAAACCCGATATACCAGACTTGAAAATGAAGTAGAATTCCTCAAATTTGTTACTTAAGCTTGCATTGTTGTTTGAAGAATGGTGTAGAGAATTTATGAACCAAGAAAATCTCTAAGTACTCCATACTATCCTGACAAAGTATGAGACATTCATCACCTCTAGCGATTATCCACATCGACTTCTGCGTGTGACACTGAGTACTATAATGTAACTCCTTTAAGTGATAGTTAACCAGGTCTTCAACCATCCACCCCGACTGCTGGTAACTAGATAAACCAAGTATTCAACTTAAATCTTACGCACGAGCAAGTTATCATTGAAAGTCATGCATCCAACCAACTCCGACTTCAAGATAAAATAAGTACGTGCCTTCGTGAGACCCACTTCAATCTCAAATAAGGGATATCAAATAAACTTGTGATCGTCTCGTGCGGTGAAATACCCAACAACTAGCCTTTTGATGGTTTGAAAACTAGGGTTTTATATGTTAAGTTTTGACAAGATACCAATCATTTTGTAAAACCTTGTGAAATTTGTGAAACCAAACTACCACACTTTTTCGCCAAATGATTATCAAAGAAATTGTATATCCCAAAAATTAATTTCGGATTAACAACTTTTGATAGTCCACTAATTTCCACCCCAACTCATAATACAATCACCGATCCATCACAAGCCCATCACATCTTTTATCATTTCCCCAGTATGTTTATTCATCCATATACCAAGTCCAACCTTCGTCCAATATTGGTCCAAGTCAACGACTTAATAGCCTAAAAATTTGGATAGCCTAAAATCAATATAACAATGAGCACAAATTTGGCTAAATCCGTTTATTCTTAAAATTATGGCTAATAAGATTTTTGCTCAAGAAGCGCAAGCAAACTTTAAGTCCCAATTTCACTTGAAGCTCATAACTATTTCACGAGTGGGAGGCTCATAATATCGTGAGGTTCAATAGCCTTGTTGAAACTTAGACCTTGATAGATCTTCGAGCCTATATAGATCATTAGTAATGCTTATGTAATCACAAACACACTAAAAGAAAATCTCTGTAACTTGTATTCTATAGCGGAACTCAAATACAAGAATAACACAAACTACTAAGAACACTTTGATCCTCTATGGATCGTTTATTAATAACTAATATTGTTTTCTGAACTCGTACCTAATGCATTGACCGAGGGTTCCTTTTATACTACAAGAAACCCTAAACCTTCTTACAAGAAACGAATAATGATAAAACTATGAAATATATTCTACATATCTTTTCCTAAAATAAGTAAACTCTATCTATTCTATTACATTCCTACGGATGTACTATATCAGCAGGAACCAAGTAAGTCAGCAGGATCCAGCATCAGCAGAAACCAGTTGGTCTTCAGCAGGATCCGTCAGCAGGAATCAATAATTCCTAACAATCCTCCCCTAATCTTGAATTTGACACAGTTAAGTTCAAGATTATTGATAGATCTTTAACCCTTCAGAGCATGAGGATTGACAATGAACATCAGCAGCAAAAACATGTTACCAGCATCAACTATATGACTCTATGTGAAATACAACCAGTAACCTGCATGAAGAACAAGGATCCAGCAACTCCTATTTTAGCAGCTACCAGAACCACCAACAGCATTAGGAACCAGAGTAGTTTTTAGAAGCCTTTACCAAGTAGCTACTCACTCTTGGGCTAGCTAGTCCTTTGGTGGAATCATGACATCACCCTGGTGAACTAGTAACCAGTCCAACACTTAGAACATGAATCATAGGTGTGTTGAAATACCCTAATGATTTTTGGCAAATCATCACAGCCATAAACGGATTTGACTTGTCTTTACCTGTAGCCGTTTGCTCAGGACTAGCCAATTCTTTGGTTGATTAAATCACCTTGGTGAATTGATTACCAAATATGGTTTTCCACTGCCTTTACCACAAGCCATATACATGTAGGCTAGTCAATTCTTTGGATTTCCAAAGGATAAGATCCATGGTGAATTGATGACCATGTTTCACTCTCAGCAATGAAGCATGGGTGAGTGAAGTACCCTATGGTTTTGAGCAAACCATTACAGCTATCAACAGATTTGATGTGTCTTTACCAAAGCTGTACCCTTTGGACTAGCCAACTCTTTGATGGAACTATCAACATCATGGTGAGTTGATAACCATATAACCAACATATGTACCTGTATACAACAAAGAGTGGCAAAACTACAAAGAAAAGTTAGTTTAGTTTTCTTTTTTTCTTTTTTTTTTAATTTATTATTATTATTATTTTTTTTTTACTAAGAAAAGAAAGAAAGAAATAAAGATACAACAATAGATAATTACCCCATGGAATTTTCAATACGTATTCCATGCTGAGATGCCAATTGTTGTTTGACAAGCAGATTCCTTCTCATGGTTTTGACAAGTTGTTCTGCATGAGTCATATCATTACCCACCATGTCAGCAGGAACAGTTAACTTAACCTCAAGCATCTGTTTCACAGTACCTTTTGTAAGTGGATAAGTAGAATCTGCAAACATATACAAAGCCTTCCCAGACATAGTATAAATCATATGAACATTGCAGAGAGGAAAATATTGCCAACTAGCAACATCCCAATCATCATGTCCTCTCCAAACTTTAAATCCTTTGCCAACATAATATGTGGAGTCAAAGAGAATATACAAATCACCCTGTAGAAAGAGACCGCATCCCTTAGGTTTATGAGTTCTGAAGTAAGTGGTTACCCAATCATACAGATGAAGAAGGTCATCTTTATCCACTATTGAAAGGATTTCACTTAGAAAGGAGAAATACTTAACAGATCCATCCTCTCTATGCACAATATTGATATGTTCCTCACCAAATTCAACTGGAGAAAGTTCCCATTTCACCAAACGAACCCATAGATCAGGATCTTCACCATCATCCTCTGCATGTTCAATAAAGGAGCTGTCCTCAGCAGGAAGAGCCACAACTTTGGCTTTCCTCTTTCTTGCAATCCTCTTCTGTCTTTTACCAGGAGTAGAAGCAGGAGAAGATTCTTTGTCAGCAGCACCTGTAGTGGAAGCAGAAACAACATCTGTAGATGGATGAGAGGGATCAGCAGAATCAAGTTTCTCTGACTCATCAGCAGAAAGATTAGCTTCCTCATTAGCAGATAGATTAGCTTCATCATCAGCAGAAAGATGTTGTGGAGCAGCAACATCTGCAGCAGGTTGAGACACCTTAGAAGGAATAGATGGTTCAGCAGGAACATATTTCTCTGTAGCAACCTCTTGTGTAGAAGCAGACTGGGTACCCTCAGCTGAAATAGATGGTTGAGAAGCTGATGGTGGATGGGTAACGTCTTCTTGCACAGAAAAAGCAGAAGGAATGGGAACATGTGTGGAACCCCCAAGTGTATCCGTAGTTTATGCTTCAGCAGAATCCACCAAAGGGGTGGAGACAGCAGGAACAACAGGTTCAGTAGAAACCACCTTTGGAGCATCAGTAGCTTCAGTAAAATTCAACCTCTTGGCTTGCATACCTGATCTGCCAAGAACAGTTAGAATCTTATTGTATACCTCAATTAATTGGTCATCTGTCATATCCCATACTTGTTTCCTACTCAACCTAGAACTATAGATAGCACAACTCTGATTCTTTACAATATTTCTCATGTAATCCCTTTGCTGTGCTTGTGTCATAGGCTTCTCTCTTTTTCCCGAGTACACTTAATTATTTCGATTCCACTGATATGAGTCAATTTCACATATTTATCCACACATCAGCAGTAACATTATCATCAGCAGAAACAGGAACATCAGCAGAAACAACTGTCTACAAAACAAACACACAGAACAAAACACACAAGACAATCTAAACCTTATAATTGTTAGTAACCTGCAAAACAAAGTTAGTGAACATACTCATAACAAAATACATATTTAACAAATCCTCCCCAGAGGCATATGCCTCCCTTTAGGCCTATGCCTCCCCTCAAATATAGCATTCAAGGGTTGACCATCCCAATATGGAAAACTAAGTGATTAAACCTAGGTCCATCGAAAGCCTTTGTTAATAAATCAGCCACATTATCATCTGTATGGATTTTAAGCACCTGAATTAAGTGTTTCTCATTTGCATCCCTAATAAAATGGTGCCTAATTTCAATGTGCTTAGTTCTATTATGATACACTGGATTCTTAACTATGCATATGGTACTTTGGTTATCAATAAAGATTTTTGTGTTCATGAAATTGAACCCATAATCAAGCAATTGATTTTGTATCCAAAGAACCTGGCCACAACAATTAGCAGCAGCTACATACTCTGCTTCAGTAGAGGAGTTAGCCACAATTGTCTGCTTCTTGCACTGCCAAGAAATCAACCTTCTTCCAAGGAATTGACAACCTCCAGTAGTGGACTTTCGGTCAAGATTGACACCAGCATAATCACTGTCACTGTAGGCTTCCAACACAAAAGGAGACACTCTTGGGTACCAAAGACCAAGTTTAGGTTGGCCTTTTAGATACTTAAAGATTTTCTTCACTGCATTGAGGTGGGAAGTCAATGGTGTGAGTTGATGTCTAGAACAAGCACTGACTACAAATGTAATATCTGGCCTTGAAGCTGTCAAATACATAAGTGAACCAATCATGGACCTGTACAGATGAACATTGATAGCAGGATCTGGTTCAATGTTATTCTTAGGTTTGGGAGTTTTATAAGGTGTAGTTGCAGATCTGACATTCTCCATATCAAACTTCTGAAGTATGTCCTTCACATACTTGTCTTGGCTGATAAAAATACCATCAGGATTTTGCTGCACTTGTAGACCCAAAAAGAAAGTTAGTTCTCCCATAGCACTCATCTGAAATTCACCCTTCATCAAATCCTCAAACTCCCTGCACCAAGCTTCTTTAGTGGAACCAAAGATGATGTCATCCACATATACTTGAACAAGAATGATATCCCTTGAATTCTTCTTGATAAAGAGTGTCTTATCAATAGCACCTCTTCTGTAACCATGCTTCAGCAGGAATGCAGATAGCCGAGCATACCAAGCTCTTGGTGCTTGATGAAGTCCATAGAGAGCTTTTACTAATTTGTACACATGGTTAGGATGCTCTGGGTCTTCAAAACCTTTGGGTTGAGTAACATATACTTCCTCTTCAATCTCTCCATACAGAAAATCACCCTTCACATCCATTTGATAGACCAAAAACCCCATATAAGATGCAAAGGCCAAAAATATTCTAATAGCCTCACCCCTTGCCACTGGTGCAAACTCTTCATCATAATCAATCCCTTCTTCCTGTCTAAAACCTTGAGCTACTAATCTAGCCTTATTTTTTTACCACAATACCCCTGGCATCCCTTTTATTCTTCAAGATCCATTTTGTCCCAATTGCAAACTTCCCATCAGGTAGAGGTACAAGGATCCATACTTCTTGATTCTTAAATTGTTGCATCTCCTCTTGCATAGCTTCTACCCAACTAGCAATTGTAAGTGCCTGTGCTACACTGGTTGGTTCAACATGGGATAAGAAACAAGCAAACAGACAATGTTGTTGATCTGTGTGATTATCTCTTTGTTGAGTCATGACATAAGTAACAAAAGCCTATTCTCCAAACTGTGTCTTCTTGACTGTACTCCTTGTTTGAACCGTTGCATTGGGATCTCCATGTATATTTTCTTGAGGATGTATAGTGTGGATCCTCTTAGTAGGGATGGGATTAACTTCAACATTCGGTTGAAGGTTATTCAGTGTGGGGGCAAAATCATCATCATAGGAAGAGGAACTGAAAATGCCATTAGCTTGTTGATGATTACCAAGATCAGTGGGTGATGAAAATCGACCAAATGGGTCTTCAAAACTTTGGGATGGACTAGTAGGAGTGGGGAATGGATGGTCCAGCAGAAACAGTATCAGCAGAATTCGGATCAGCAGGAACACCAGGTACACTATCAGCAAAAATAGGACTACTATCAGCAGATTCGATGTTTCTACGGGCCTCATGAGCATATTGTCTCAAGAGTGCTTCAGTATCTTTGGCAAACTCAAAACCAAGCTCAACAACATCTTCCTTGGCCGCATGTTCTTGCTGCTGAAGTCTAGCTAATGCCTCTGCATAACTGGAATCTTCACCATCCACATCAGAAGCATGTTTATAATTGGTACCTAAAACATGAGTAGAGGGAAAAGAAGGAACAACTATTGTTGCTTCCTCCAACTCAAAGTCAGAGTCAGAATCAGCATCCATGGCTCCTGCATTGTTAGTGGGAGACTCTTGTGTACCTGCAGATTGGTTAGAAACATATCTAGTATAGCCCAAATAATCAATCAAATAGTCTAGGTCAAAATACTAGGCATGACCTTGACCCTGAACATTAGGCTTTTCTTCTAGGTACCTCAGGTTAAGAGTTTCCTCAATCTTTTTAGCATTCATATTATAAACCCTATAAGCCTTACTATGAGCTGAATAACCCACAATATACCCCTCATCAGCTTTCTCATCAAATTTTCCTAGTTGATCACTAGTGTTCAGAATGGTCACATGACATCCAAAAGGCCTAAAGTGTGAAATGCTGGGAACTTTTCCAGTGAGAAGTTCATAAGGTGTCTTGTTATGAGGTCTAGTGATGGACACCCTGTTCAGAACATAACAAGCAGTGCTTACTGCTTCAGTCCAGAACATAGTGGGTAGTTTAGAGTCTGCAAGCATAGTTCTTGCTGCCTCTATTAAGGTTCTATTCTTTCTCTCAGCAACCCCATTTTGTTGTGGGGTTCTTGGATTGCTATAGTCTCTTTTTATCCCATTAGACCCACAAAATTCTATTAACAAGGCATTTTTAAACTCTGTCCCATTATCACACCTAATGCATTTAACCTTTTTGCTTAGCTGGTTTTCAACAAGGGCAATAAATTCTTTTAGAGTTGGAAAAGTTTCATCTTTAGTTCTCAAAAAGAATACCCAACAGAACCTGCTATAGTCATCAGTGATTACCAGAGAGAAGTACTTGTGATCAATACTTCTAATTTGAGTTGGACCAAAGAGATCCATATGTAGCAATTGAAGTGGTTCTGAGATAGTGCTCACAGCTTTAATGGCTTTATAGGAGGCTTTGAGTTGCTTTCCTTTGTTGCAGGCAACACAATTGTGTTCATTGGTGAAGATTTTGGAAGGAAGCCCATCAACTAGACCAAGTTTGGAAAGCTTGTTGATGGTCTTGAAGTTCACATGAGCCATCCTCCTATGCCATTTGGTAGATTCATCCAGGGATGCTTTAGCCACCAAACATGTTAGATCACCTGCAGGTTGGACATCATTCAAGTTGAATGTGTATAAACTGTGGCTTCTTGGAACTCTCAGCAGAATAGTTGTATCCTCTAGAAGCTTAAAACCTTTAGAGAGCACAAGACATTCATCCTCAGAGAAGAAGACTTTGTTCTTGGTGTCACAAATTTGTGAGACTGAGAACAAATTGAAGTTATGCAGTTCCTTCACAAAGTACACATTCCGAAAGTCCAACTTAGATGTTCTGATGGTTCCTTTCCCAGTGATTCTACCTTCTCCTCCACCAAAAGTCACAAAGCCTCCTTGATTGATGGGTACAAAATTATGCAGCAAATCTTTGTTCCCTGACATGCTTTTGGAACAACCACTATCCACTATGCCTACTGCTTTACTTTTAAGAGGGTGATCCTACAACAACATAAATGATACAAAAATTAGTACACATTGGAGACTCAAGTCATTACTGACTTGAGCCTGCCTTGTGGATCATAGGAGTTAGGCCATGTAGATATATAAGATCCACCATTGTTCTTGGTCCTTTTTTCAAAATTAGGTCTCATATGCTTCCAAGAACAACCTGCTGAGGGCTTAACAGCAGTATCCCAATATCCCTGTCCCACATACATTGAGTCATGAAATCCAGGCCAATAACCATTTTGAAAATAAGTACTAGTTGGTCGCACCAATGGTCTAGCAACAGATCTTCTCCAAACAGATGGAGAGGTTCTACCAGCAGAAACATGCTTGTCAGCAGAAACTGACTTATCAGCAGAAATGTGTTTGCTGGTTTTATGGGTTGCTTGTGGAACATATGATGATATAGCAGTAACATTTTTCCACATTGGTCTAGGGCTCTTATGGTTAGCACAAACACCCATTCTCTGCTTATGAAAGGTACAATCCTTAATCAAATGAAACTTACTACCACAAACAAAACATTTCTTCTTTTTAGAAGATTTATTCAAAGTAGAAGATGTTCCATTACATGCAAAAGTATTTAAACCACAAATATTAACAGAATTGTTTTTCATAGAATTAAAAACATTGTTTTGCAGAGAATTAAATGACATGTCTTCAAGGGAAGTTGTCTCTGAATTGGATTCATCAGCAGCAACTCTAACAGACTTGTAAGGTATCTTGGGTGTAGGCTTGGGTGGGGTCCTGGGAAGGTCAGACTTTTCACTTGAATCACAGTTGGTATAAGTGGTAGACCCTTGGTCTGAGGACTTGTCACTGTTAGAACAAGAGACAAAGTCAGTAGTGTTACAATCAGGGTCTGGCAAGTCACTAGACTTTTTGCCATAGAGATGGTGTGATCCATCAAAGTCTGTAGTCTTGGTGGTGGGCACATGGTCTCCTCTAATAGGTCCAGGGACAGCATGCAATTCTCCTTCTTTTACATAATTTGCTAATCCTGCTGATGTAGATTTAGACCTATCATTTATTGCTTCTACACCAACATATTTCTGAAAACCTAAACCTATCTCAGATCTAACAGATTGACTACCATAGAGCAGTTTGGCTAGCTTATCACCTGAAATTAACCATTGATTATGCCTAGCCACTTCACTATCTAGCTTCTCTTGTAATTCTAGTTTTTCTTAATCTACTTTAGCTTTTTCTTTCTCAGAATATTTTAACTCATTTGTAGCACTTGCCAAATCTCTTTCTAACACCCTTATCTTTTCTTCATAAGCAAGCTGATTCTTTTGAAACCAAATTTTCTGTTGTTCTAAGGTCTTTAAAGCATTTTTGTGAGATTGAAGTTCTATATAACATGCATTGTATTTAGGTTTCAATTCATCATAAGACTCCTTAAGTGCATTATATTTTTCATCATAACCAAAGACACAGTTATGTACCTGAGAAATGCCCATAAAGGCAAACTGATCATGCTCATCCTCTGTGTCACACCAAGCCAACATTCCACTCTGCTCATTACCATTACTCTTGTCATCATCACTTTTAGGCTCATGCACCTTCCAGTTCACATGCTCATCCATAGAGATCATGGCTTTAGCATCTCCAGCTTCCACTTGCTTCTGCTGATAGGCAGAGTACCTGACATCATCATCAGCCTTCCTACCCTTGCACTCTCTTGCAAAGTGACCCACCTGACCACAAGTATAGCACTTGACTTTTCTTCTATCAAATCTAGCTGGATCTCTTCCCCTGAAGTTGAACTTTCTCCCAGCCTTTTTCTCAAACCTCTAGACATTCACTGAGAGCATGGCCATCTGCCACTTCAAGTTCATCTCCTCCAAATCCAGCGGGTCCACTACTCCACTTGATCAAAATCCTCATAGGCCAGTTGATGTTGATCTTCATACTCAACAACAAAAGAATGAAGTACCTCTTCCATCGCATCACTAGACTGTGAATGAGATTTTGGTCTAGAAGTGATGTAGGAGGATGATGCTGATGAAGATGGGCTTGCAGCATGAGTCAACTTATTGGAGGTGGTGCTCACAANCACAAGTATAGCACTTGACTTTTCTTCTATCAAATCTAGCTGGATCTCTTCCCCTGAAGTTGAACTTCCTCCCAGCCTTTTTCTCAAACCTCTTGACATTCACTGAGAGCATGGCCATCTGCCACTTCAAGTTCATCTCCTCCAAATCCAGCGGGTCCACTTGATCAAAATCCTTATAGGCCAGTTGCTGCTGATCTTCATACTCAGCAACAAAAGAATGAAGTACCTCTTCCATCACATCACTAGACTGTGAATGAGTTTTTGGTCTAGAAGTGATGTAGGAGGATGATGCTGATGAAGATGGGCTTGCAGCATGAGTCAACTTATTGGAGGTGGTGCTCACAAAAGCTGAGTAAGTGGGAGTGGATGAACGGGTGTGAGTTCTCACATCAGGCTCAAGAGTTTTGAGCTTGTTGTAGAGATCATCAAAAGTGAGATTATCTAACCCACCTTTAGCTTTGAGGGCAATACTTACTTGCAACCAAGATGGAGGTAAAGATCGTAAGAACTTGGCATTGCAGTCCTCATTGTCTGGCTTGGCCTTCATCTTGTTTAACTGACTGAGAATCCTTTGAAATCTGTCATACCCCTTGTGCACTCCTTCTTCCTCTGAAATTTGGAATTCTTGAAACTACTGTTTGAGCATTGATTTCTTCATTCTCTTTGACTCGTCGTTACCACCAAACCTAGCTTTGATGGCCTTCCAGATATCCTTTGCATCATCCATGTAGTGGAAATCACCCATGTGATCATCTGGTATAGCCTGAGGAAGAATAGTTCTAGCTTTGTTCTCTCTCTGAACAGCTAAAATTTCTTCAGCAGATGTAGGAGCAAGGAAGGTAAGATTACCATCAGTATCTCTGGTGGTCTTCCTTAACTTATTCCCATTAAGAATAACATTCCAAAGATGATAATCACAGTTAGTGATCCAGTTCTGCATCTTCATTGCCCATAAATCATATTCCGCCCTCTTGAGATAGGGAAATTTTGCATTGCTATTGGTGAGGTTGAGTTGATGTAAGGTTGTAGAGTTGAGTGGTTGAGTGACTTCAGAGTCATCAGATGATCCTGTCATTGTTTTGATTGTGAAGGTTGAAAAAAGATGTTGTTCTTAGTATCACAGAGACTCTCCTGAGGCCTCTGATACCACTTGTTGAAACATATACTTTGATAGATCTTCGAGCCTATATAGATCATTAGTAATGCTTATGTAATCACAACCACACTAAAAGAAAATCTCTGTAACTAGTATTCTATAGCGGAACTCAAATACAAGAATAACACAAACTACTAAGAACACTTTGATCCTCTATGGATCGTTTATTAATAACTAATATTGTTTTCTGAACTCGTACCTAATGCATTGACCGAGGGTTCCTTTTATACTACAAGAAACCCTAAACCTTTTTACAAGAAACGAATAATGATAAAACTATGAAAGATATTCTACATATCTTATCCTAAAATAAGTAAACTCTATCTATTCTATTACATTCCTACAGATGTACTATATCAGCAGGAACTAAGTAAGTCAGCAAGATCCAGCATCAACAGAAACCAGTTGGTCTTCAGCAGGATCCGTCAGCAGGAATCAATAATTCCTAACAAACCTAACACCAATTTAATGACTCCAATTTTGCAGCCCATCAATAGTTATACAGATTTTGGATTGATAATTAATATGAGCACAACAAAAATCGGGTCTGGGAAAAAATTATGTAGTCCAAAGTAGAAGACACCAAACCCGGGCCCAAAACATAATATCATATCCAATTACATACCCTAAATATACAGGTATTTAAGAGCACATTAACCCTAATTATTATACATTTAATCCGCCCCTTTCTGTGATTCTTCCCTCATCTGTTAACCAACTCCATCACACATTGAACTCAACTGCTCATCAACAAATCTAATCACATCTTAGATCTTCATCAATCACAAAACAAGTCTCATCTCATCGTTATCACAGGAATCATAACCGAACACACTTAAGTCCTCCAAATCGAGACCCACAAGAAAGCAGAAAAAAAATCACACCCGTACCATCTATATCTTCTTACGTTTTGTTGCCGGGCATGAATCAAGAAGGTGATAAAGCTTCAAGATCCTTGATTGGTCTCGAGTAGGTCGTATAATTAATATTTTTTCTTTTCTTGTTTGTGTTTTGACCGAATGATGAAAGCAGATAACATTATTGTTAATATTTCTTTTCTCAATACATTCGGATAGTTATAATGAAGCTAGGCTTCAAAAAGATTGATCGATGATGATATGTTACTTTCGTTTGATGGACCTTCAAGAGTCTTGTTATATCTTTGAATATTATGAAAGTAACGACTGATCATGTAGTTTTTGTTTATCATTTGGATAGTTAAGATGAGAGTGGGGGATGAGTTTGTGACTGTGACGAGGGGTTTGATGATGGGTGATGTTGTTGGTTAAGGATGTTGATGTTTTTGATATGATGCTTGTTAAACACGAATGTGGACTGATGATGATGGTCTCTTTCTTCTTCATCATTTCTTTTTCTTTTCGGTAAATCTTTGACTGATGATGGTAATGAACTGAGGTCAAAGCGTCCTGGTGTATTGTTTTGTTGTCAACGTGGTCCGAACATTCTTCATCTTCATCTTCTTCTTAACTAATCGCTACACTTGATGAAATTTTGGCAGCATGCCGTTTGGATTTTGCAAATAAAATTGATTTTCAGGAGGTAATCGCTAAAATAACAATCTGCTAAAAAGCAAATTGTTAGACCCAGCTAATCGCTACTTTTGGGACTAATCGCTAGAACAAATGACAAAACTGTCACTTTCTTTCTTTTTTGTCTTTTTCCTTTTTGAGTTACAAACCAAATCTGCAGGACCTAATCGCTACCAAGAAACTATGTAAATTGCCATGTAGAACAAACATAACCAAATCCAGATTCCGGCCAGAATCCAACCAATATTCAGGCCAAATTCTTGACCAGATTTTAAGACAAAAAAAAACTTCACAGGTTGGGTAATGCAGTCACAGATGTAAAGGCTGTACAAGTCTTTGACCACATTAGATGCATAAAAGAATAAAGGCTTTGACCACTTGTGTTGCATAAAAAGTCATGACAACAACTGTTATAACTAAACTAGCACACATGACGGCAAAGAAAATTTGACCAGGTTAAAAGTGATAAAACAGCCTAAAGAAAAACACATTCGAGCATAAAAAATTTGACCACAAAAAATCAACCATAACAAATAACCTAGGCTCTGGTACCAATTGTAGGATCGAAATATGTGTTGATTCATGTGGTTTCGGGTGGTCTTGGGTTATGGAAGATTAGGTTCATCATGGTTAGTGTTAGAGTGAGAAAGAGAAGAGAGAGTGGAAAGTTCTAGAGAGAGAAAAACACTTAGTGTGTGTTTTATTGAATAAACAACCAACCTTTTCAAATGACATGGAAAAGGTATATATACAATTACAATATACGCCCTACTGCGGGCTGTAGATCGGGTGTACAGTGGGTAAAGACCCGTCCGTCCTCCACGGTGTTACTATATCTATACTAATATAAAAAAAATAATAATGTAACTACGAGCTATATCTATGCTATTACATTCTTGTGGTGACCGAGTCTTTAATAGGAATATTTGTATTCCTAACAAAAAGGTTGCAAAAATAATTGATGATTTAATCTAATGCAACATATATAGATATATGTATTATGTTAATGTATTTTCATATACAAGTAATTTATGTGTGTTTTCTATTGATATAGCTCACATGTGCGAATTGATTCAAGAAAATGTGCATGAGCATGTATGTAAAGCAACATTTAAATGGTTAAATGATACTTTTAAGCGTGATTAGTTTATGTAAGCATGCAACATGAATAGTGAATATAAAAGAAAAAGTACATAATTTTTGCTCGAACCCATTTGTAAACTAAAAAAATTAAATTTAAGACATAATAGTGGAGTTCAAAGGTTTTAGGAATTATTAATAGTGTGTTAATTAATATTCATTTGGTTAGCTATTTAGAATTGAGTTTATTGATAAAATTTATGAATATTAGTTAGACTTCAATGTTAATTTTCAATGAAATTAGTTGTACAATAAAATGAGATGAAGCTAAAAAGGTTTGTAACGATTTTTATACAGTTTATGTGGCATTATTATATATACATTATTACACAAACTTTAACTTACAAACTTAATAAAGAAAATATTTAACGCACATTAAACTATGACCAATTAGATAGACTGATTGGTGAATTCTAGCAAGGGTAGCTTGTAAACCACGGATCGTTGTCCCAACGAGGGTTGAATTGATCTTGTCACTCGAGTCGTGAGTTATGTGAGATGAATTAGTTTAAAAGATGAGATTTGGTTTTTGTTTATACTACGAAAACTTGTTTAAAACTTAAATGAAATAAAGAACGAGATAAAAAGAAATAAGTTTAACAAGAAAAGAAATCATAAGACTAGATTAAACGAAAGAGAAACGAAATTAAAACTTTAAAATGTAAAAGAAGGTTAAAGGAAAATATTTTTGGTGTTTTGATTTTAATTAACGAAAAGAAAACTTAAACTAAAGAAATGATAAAAGATAAAACGTAATAAAACTTAAACTAATGTGAAAAGAAAGTTAACTAAGTTAAAATAAAACTAAAAAGATTTTAAGAAATTTTGACGGAGTTTCGATTAGAAATTAAAGAAATGAAACCTCACTCGATTAACGATGAGGTGAATAAAAGCCTAGCTCGGCTTATAAAATAAATGAAACTTGCAAACAAAACTACGATACTCGCTAAAATAGTTGACTCTTACTCGCTAGCAAAGAACTCAAGTCATACTCGCTAAGATTGACCATATGATACTAGCTAAACAATAGAAGACCATACTCGCTATTTTAGACAAATCAAACTCGCTACCAAGGAAAACAATACTCGCTGGAACCTTAGAAAACTATGATACTCGCTATCAAAAAACACCAAACTCGCTAACAAATAGAAATGATACTCGCTAAGTTAGAAGATAAATGATACTCGCTAGGTTCCAATTGATACTCGCTGTAAACTCTAGCCTTACTCGCTAGACAAAGTAGCATACTCGCTAGAATGAAGCAACATACTTGCTAGGATATAGAACAAACTCGCTAGGACTTTAACAAACTCCCCAACTCGCTAAACCCTAATATCAAACTCGCTAAGGACACAAATTTAAGCTGGACGAATTTTGTAACCAAAAACTAAAGATTAAATCTAATGAAAACCAATAAAAACTTAATAAGGAACAAGTTTTAGACACTAAATAAGCTACTAATAAGCCACGACTCAAAATACAAGCCCTAACCCATTTCTTCTATATCATACGAATTGAAAAACCATGCAAAGGTGGTAGAAATTATTATAAAAGCTTTTTGTAGATTATTAAGACACGAAAATAAGCTCAAAAGATTAAAAGATGTAAAAGAAAGATTGTAAATAAGCTTGTAAATAAGCTAGAGAGAGAAACTAAAACTTGTAAAATAAGCTTGCATTAATAAAAACTTACACTAAGACTCAAAATAAACTAAGACTAACCAAAAAACTAACTAGACTCTCCTTTTCAAAATGAAGCTAGGGGGTTCTATTTAAAGGAGCCAGGAGCCAAGGAGGCTTCCTTGTTTACATCGTGTACACTTTGCCCCCTAGACTTTTACATTTCATGAAAACTACACGTAAACTCTATTACAACTCTACTAAACGTTCTAAAGACTAAACGTAAATCCTTGTAACTTGAGGTAGCGTGTTGACGTGCTTTCCAAAGGTCTTTGAAGACTTAAAAGTGATCACTTGCTCGAATTTGTGAAGCTTATCTTGATAATTAACTTTGAGCTTCGATTAAGCGTCTCTTTTATTTTCTTGAGCCTTTAAGGAATAAATTCGTCGTCACGGGCTTTTCTTAAGTAAATTTCATCTCTGGCTTGACTTTAAGACTCTTTTCCACATCTCGTGCTCGTTTTAGGCTTTTTGGTTGATTTCTATGTTGTTTTTGCAATATCCTTACCTGCACAGTCACAAACACAAAAACACGATATCTTTGGCGTTTAACGTTAGTTTTTGGTCTTATAGAGCCTGAAAATGGTGAATAAAAGGTATGTGAATAAGCACATACCAAAATCCCCCAGACTAAGGTATTGCGTGTCCTCACGCAATGTAATCACATCACGCTTTAAAGATAAATAATTTCACACCTCTCTTTACTAACTTTGAAAAGTGGCAAAACGTTCAAAAGAGATACGAAATCATTTATTCCCTAAAACGCCCCGGTTTTCCATTTTTGGCTATGTACATCATATATTACACTACTTTAGCTTATGACGGTGTGCTTGACTTTCATTATCTTTCAATAACGATTAAGGGTCATAGAGCAAGAACACGATTCATAGAAAAGTGACCGATTGGATAAAATTCATCGTCCCTAATTTTTCACAGGCTCCCAAACTAAGGGTAAAAACGGATCATTGTTTAATTACAAGTTAGATGCCAACGCTACTCATGGAAGTTACTCGTGTACCGCTTGCTCCCATTTTCCTATTTTTGTATCTCATTATTTTATTTTTGTGAAAGAAATGAATTTCTTCATAAGCATCTCGTTTCATAGTTTTTAGTCCGATAAAGATACCAAATTCAAACGCTAAGTAGTTATCGATCTTCCCTTAAGAAGGTTTGCAAGAGAAATGTGGTCCACATCAAGGATATTGGATACATACAAAGACTTTGGAATACATCAAAATAGACATAAGTTGGAGAGTACCTTCACGTGCACCTCATGCGCCCGATCTAGGATCATTCGCATGCACCTCACGTGCTACCAACTTTAGTCTTAACACTTAAACTCATAATCCATAAATCTT
>LBNU01006912.1:95842-114400 GCA_014162995.1 Artemisia annua
AAGTTTACTTTTTAGAAGTCGTTTAGTAGTGTAATGAAAGTTTATGTGTTACTTTCATGAACAAATAGAGTTAAGGGGGCTAGATGTAAAAGGAATCCACCATGGAAACCTTAAATACCACCCCATAGCCTCATTTGGTCTTAGTTAGTTCTTAGTTTATTTCAAATTGTAGTGTAATTTTCTTTATGCAAGCTTTTTATTTCATGTCTTAGTCTTTTACTTTGCTTATTTCCTAGCTTATTTCAATCTTTCCTTTATTGCTTTTCATCTTATTCAAGCTTCTTTACTTCTATCTTGATCACAATAAGCTCATATAAGTCTTGCACCACCTTTGCATGAAAAGAAATTTTCGTGCCTTATGAATATGACTTGAGCTTATTTGGGTTTTGCTAGCTTGTAAAAGCTTATATTACGTTTTACTTTAGCTTATTTAAGTGTTTACAAATCGTTGTTTTGGCTTTTAAATCTTTCTTTTGTGTTTAAACAAGCTTTTTAGTTACGAGCCCTAGAAATATGTTTAGCTTATTTTGTGTTCGTTGAGCTTCTTTAGCTTATTTTGATTGTTTGTTTTGCTTAATATTGAGTCTAAATAAGTTTCTAATAAGTTTCCATATAAAGTTTCACGTAAAAATATTTCCAGTACTTAAAATCATAAAATAGCGAGTAGGGATCCTAGGGTTTTGCGAGTATGGTTTACTTTATTGTTTTGCGAGTATGAGCTTGAGCTTCTGCGAGTATCAAAGTTTGCGAGTAAGCAATTTGTGGGATGCGAGTATCATACTTGGCAATCCTAATTCTTGCGAGTAAGGGACATGTGTCTATTGCGAGTATGGTTTGTATTTTTGCGAGTATGGTTTCTAAAAAATTGCGAGTATCATTTAATAATTTTGCGAGTATGAGTAATTTTAGGTTTGCGAGTATGAGTTGTCTTAGGGTAGCGAGTATGAAATATTCTTGTGTTGTCTTTTGCGAGTATGAAAACATTTTAGCGAGTATGTACTTTGTTTATTAGATCGTAGTATCTAGTTTATCGTTTGTCTAAGTTTTCTTTGAGTCGAGTGCTATTCTTCTTATAAGTCGAGTTAGACTTTTATTTCACTTCATCGTTTAACGAGTGAAGTCTTATTTACTTTTAAGCTAAACGTTACTCTGTCGAAACTTTCTTAAAATCTTTTAACTTAGTTTACTTTTCTTTCGTTAATTAAAACTAAAAACCTACTACATTTCATTTACTGATTTCATTTCCATTTCTTTAGTTTACATTTTATTCTCTATATTTTATTTCTCTTAATCATTTTAGTAATCAATTAATACAAAACTACAAAAACATTTTCTTTATTTCTTTCTTATTTCATTTCTTTTGCGTATCACTTAACTTCATGTTTTCTTTTGTCGTTCAACTTAGCTCTTTTATTATCGTTCTTTTTGTCATTTATATTTTATGCTAATCTTTCGTAGTATAACTAAAACCAAATCACATCTTTTAAACCAATTCACTTCACATAACTCACGACTCGAGTGACAAGATCAATTTCAACCCTCGTTGGGACTACGACCCGAGGTTCTTGCTTTCACTAGCTTGGTCTGCCTCGATCACTTTTCCTTTTGACACATTTTCATTTTCGTTGATTGGTTGAACCACCGGAGGTTGGATATTTTCGGTCCTTCCTTGGTGAATAGGAATTCTTGTATCCGTTGTCACCTCGGTTGCATGGTCCACTACCTTTGAAGGAGGAAAATAAGAGGCAGTTGGAACCATTGGTCCTTTGTAAGAAACGCCACTGCGTGTTGTGATCGCCTTGACATCGCCCCTCGGGTTAGTGATCGTGTTGCTAGGTAGAGAAGTGGTACCCGAACTCGAGGGTCGATCATTTAAAGACTTTTTCATATCAAACATTTCCTTAAGCAATATTCTTGTTGTTTCTTCTTGATTTTTAAGTTGTGTCTGCTGACTTTGCAAGATAGTTTGTTGGTTTTGATTTTGACGAAGTAATTCTGCCAACAACTCATCCGTGGTCGATTGATTTTGAACAACACATTGGTTTTGGTTAAAAGTATGCCCACGGGCATTGTTGTTGAAACCTTGACCTTGATTTTGAAAATTTTGATTCTCATGATTAAAGTTTCCATAATTAGCACCTTGATTTCCAAAATTTCCATGATTACTTTGAAAGTTCCGATTTTGGTTAAATCCTTGATTTTGATTCTGAAAACCGTGAGTTACTCGACTTTGATTCTGATTGACTTGATTACCACGATTTTGCACATTTTGGTTTGGAGGCGGGTTATGAAAACCAGGTGGTGGTCCAAGGTAATTGGTTGAACGGTAGCTGAGAAGATTTCGATCTCCTTGGGGTTGGTAAGCGTTACCACCCATGTTAGCAGCGTACACATGCTCGTTAGAGACGTTACCGGTTGTTGGACATTCGTAATATGCATGGGGACCACCACAAGTTTCGCAACTTTGGTTAATAGCATTGACGGTTTGAGACGGTTGTTCTTTGTGTTGAATAAAAAGTCCCATTTGTTTTGTAAGAGCAGCAATAGCATCAGAATTTTGTTTGGTTAATGACAAAACTTCGTCGTTAGCCTTGTTACTAGCACTTGACACTTGTGTTTTGCTTCGTGAAGTTCGCACTCTTGCTTTGTTTTCAATGATAGTGAACGCATCTTGAGTGTTTCGAGATAACAAATTACCACCAGCAGCAGAATTGAGTGAATCTTGATCAACGGGATTCAAACCATTATAGAACGTATCGATTTGATGCAATTCAGAAAACCCGTGATTCTGACACTTTTCAAGTAACTCTTTGAATCGATCCCAAGCTTCGCTGAATGATTCATCGAAAGCTTGTTGGAAACGAAAGATTTGAGTACGAAGATTTGAGGTTTTTGAAGGTGGACAGAAATGGTTAAGGAACTTGCTAGCCAAATCATCCCAAGTATGAATCGAATTGGGGGGTTCTTTGTCTAGCCAAGTACGAGCAGCTCCTTTGAGAGAAAAGGGAAACAATTTCATTTTGACAACATTATAAGGAACTTGGTTGATCTTAATTGTTTCAGCAATGTCGGTTATGTTCCGAATGTGAACATGAGGATCTTCGTGATCAAAACCATGAAAGGATATACCCGAAATGAGATTGAGTAATCCATGATTGATTTCAAAATGATTTGCTTGAATATCGGGAATAACAATGGCTCTCCTCACACCTTGGAAAGGTGATTGGAGTTGCTCCTCCATTGGACGTAAATCATGAAGAGGTTGGGGATCTCCTCCGTTGGGAGCCCCGTTGGCTTGTGCACCGTTGTTGTTGTTATTGTTATTCATTTCCTCGAGATTTGGAGAATTAACTCGGTTTGGACGTCGTAGAAGACTCTCGGGATTAGGAAGTGGTGGAAAAAGCTCGTTATAAGAGGAACGAGTGTTCATACAAAATGAAACAAATCAAAGTGAAACAAATTGAAAAAGTAAGTTGAAAAGAAAATCTTTTTGGTTTTTAATGTTTTATAAAAGAAAAATGAAAAATATTTTTGGTTTTTATAGGTTTTATAATTTTTAGTTGTTTTTATGTTTATAAAAAACGATAAATTCTAAAAGAAGGTTCTGCAAAACACAATACTCAATAATCTAATGACTTAATCTTATCAACCGCTCCCCGGCAGCGGCGCCATAAATTGATTGGTGAATTCTAGCAAGGGTAGCTTGTAAACCACGGATCGTTGTCCCAACGAGGGTTGAATTGATCTTGTCACTCGAGTCGTGAGTTATGTGAGATGAATTAGTTTAAAAGATGAGATTTGGTTTTTGTTTATACTACGAAAACTTGTTTAAAACTTAAATGAAATAAAGAACGAGATAAAAAGAAATAAGTTTAACAAGAAAAGAAATCATAAGACTAGATTAAACGAAAGAGAAACGAAATTAAAAATTTAAAATGTAAAAGAAGGTAAAAGGAAAATATTTTTGGTGTTTTGATTTTAATTAAGGAAAAGAAAAATTAAACTAAAGAAATGATAAAAGATAAAACGTAATAAAACTTAAACTAATGTGAAAAGAAAGTTAACTAAGTTAAAATAAAACTAAAAAGATTTTAAGAAATTTTGACGGAGTTTCGATTAGAAATTAAAGAAATGAAACCTCACTCGATTAACGATGAGGTGAATAAAAGCCTAGCTCGGCTTATAAAATAAATGAAACTTGCAAACAAAACTACGATACTCGCTAAAATAGTTGACTATTACTCGCTAGCAAAGAACTCAAGTCATACTCGCTAAGATTGACCATATGATACTAGCTAAACAATAGAAGACCATACTCGCTATTTTAGACAAATCAAACTCGCTACCAAGGAAAACAATACTCGCTGGAACCTTAGAAAACTATGATACTCGCTATCAAAAAACACCAAACTCGCTAACAAATAGAAATGATACTCGCTAAGTTAGAAGATAAATGATACTCGCTAGGTTCCAATTGATACTCGCTGTAAACTCTAGCCTTACTCGCTAGACAAAGTAGCATACTCGCTAGAATGAAGCAACATACTCGCTAGGATATAGAACAAACTCGCTAGGACTTTAACAAACTCCCCAACTCGCTAAACCCTAATATCAAACTCGCTAAGGACACAAATTTAAGCTGGACGAATTTTGTAACCAAAAACTAAAGATTAAATCTAATGAAAACCAATAAAAACTTAATAAGGAACAAGTTTTAGACACTAAATAAGCTACTAATAAGCCACGACTCAAAATACAAGCCCTAACCCATTTCTTCTATATCATACGAATTGAAAAACCATGCAAAGGTGGTAGAAATTATTATAAAAGCTTTTTGTAGATTATTAAGACACGAAAATAAGCTCAAAAGATTAAAAGATGTAAAAGAAAGATTGTAAATAAGCTTGTAAATAAGCTAGAGAGAGAAACTAAAACATGTAAAATAAGCTTGCATTAATAAAAACTTACACTAATACACAAAATAAACTAAGACTAACCAACACAAAATGAAGCTAGGGGGTCCTATTTAAAGGAGCCAAGGAGGCTTCCTTGTTTACATCGTGTACACTTCGCCCCCTAGACTTTTATCGTTCATGAAAACTACACATAAACTTCTATTACAAAGCAACTAATCTTTTTAAGAATTAAACTTAAGCCCTTGTAACTTGAGGTAGCGTGTTGACGTGTTCTCTAAAAGTCTTCAAAGATGTAAAAGTGATCACTTGCTCGAATTCGTGAAGCTTATCTTGATAATTAACTTTGAGCTTCGATTAAGCGTCTCTTTTATTTTCTTGAGCCTTTAAGGAATAAACGCGTCGTCACGGGCTTTTCTTAAGTAAATTTCATCTTTGGCTTCACTTTAGACTCTTTTCCACATCTCGTGCTCGTTTTAGGCTTTTTGGTTGATTTCTATGTTGTTTTTGCAATATCCTTTCCTGCACAGTCATAAACACAAAAACACGATATCTTTGGCGTTTAACGTTAGTTTTTGGTCTTATAAAGCCTGAAAATGGTGAATAAAAGGTATGTGAATAAGCACATACCATAGACCTAGTGTGCTCATATTACCATGCAAAAACCATTTAATGGACAAGTATTGTAGGGCTGAGTAATAGACCAAAAGAAACAAAGCCATTTTTTTATCATGCAAATAAGTAATAGGCCAAAAGAAACAAAGTGATCACAACTTAATAACCAAAAGCCCATTTATAGAATACATCACCACAAAACCAAAACAACATCAAACATTTTTAAATTTTTATACAAGAAAGTCAAAACGTTTCATACAACATACTAAACAATAATTAAGTATACACTCACGATACACAGAAAGAATGCATGATTAACAATTAGATTCGAAGCCTGTGTGTAGCACGGGTTCTGCATGCCTCGTATATATAAAGATTGAGTTCCCCTATTGAAAGTGAGCATTAATTGTATGAGGCAAGAAACTCTATTATGCATGATTGAATTTCATACTCACTCATACTCACGTTTGAGTTCCATAGTGTGATGAGTTATGATATGGGATGGAGTTGAAAAGCTTGGAGAAAGTTAAAATGTTTGTTTAGAGCCAAGGAGCAATAAATACAACCTTCAGCCTCTTTAGTCATTACATAAAACCTCCAATCATATATAAAGCAACACACCAGCCCCATCATAAAAAAATACATACACAAAGCCCTTCTTTGTTGCCACTAAAACCGCCACCACCATAACCAACATCTCTCTTAGTTGTTATAGTTGGCTGGGTGGTTTTGGTAGGTGGCTTTTTTGTTGGTTTCAATGTGTCTGTTCTTTTATTTAGATCTATCTGGCGATTTTTAGAAGAAATGGTGAATGATTATACACCTTTTATAATAAGCCCCAGGTTTGCATTTTTTTCTTATTTATTAAACTTTGTGTTTAATAGGTTAAAGTTTACTGCTTTTTTATTTTTTGAGAAGCTGTAAAGGGTAAATGATTTGTTCCAAGTTTTGGTTTTTATTTCACATGCATATGATTCTTGATGAATGGTATTGAAAAGTTTAAAGGTTTATTTAAATTGGTGTAGTTTTTGTAAAAGAGATCGGTTGCACACCACATATTTGATGAAATGTTTAGGTGAAAGTTGCAGTGACAGTTTTGGTTTCTTTTATTTTTAGTTGTTGGAAGTGTCTTTGAGGACGGAAAATGGAGAGGGTCTGCTGAAGAAGCATCAAATTATTAGTAAGTAACAACAATAGAAAATGCTTAATGTACGATTTTCAGCTCACAGTTTTATGACACCTTACATGTTTTGGTAATCACTAGATATACTTCATCTTTGTTGCATCTTTTATTATTTCCAAGTTGTTTTTGAACCATATGAAATAATATATTCTTTACAGTATCATAGTTGGTTCACTTAAGCTTATGATTTATTACGTTAGCTTATTAGACTTTCTTAATTTCTTTTAAGGGATATGCTTTTGTTTTGATATGATGGGCTTTGCAAATTACTCAGAGATGTCAATGGCACAAATAATGGCGAAAAGTATATTGTTCGTAGAAGCAATGTAAATGAACGAGCGGCACAGATAATGGCGAAAAGTATATATGGTTAACCATGCCCGAGGCACCGAACGACCACACCGCGACGACGGACTACACACTCACAAAAAAAACAAGAACGCTCTTCAATTCATTGAAGATGTTGCTTCTAACCCTGATGAAGTCCAACAAGCTTGCACTGGAAGATTGTATCTGTCTATTCACAGTCAAAACGCATTGCCAAACACCCCGTTACTCAATCTAATATGATGTTGTGTGTTATATGGTGTTGTTTGTTACAGATCAAGGTTAACGATCTTAGGCTAAAGGGGCATACAGATAGTGTAGATCAGCTGTGTTGGGATTCTTAGCTAACTGATTTGATGGCCACTGCATCAGGTTACAAGACTGTTCGTCTGTGGGATGTTCGCAGTAAGTATGCTTAATGGTTACTGAACTTGCTTTTCTTAATATTCTTTGAAAGATTTCTTTCTGTAATTTTTGTTAATAATTGTTAATACTACAGGTGGAAAATGTTTACAACAAGCAGAATTTAGTAGGGGGAAATTAATATCACTTATAAGCCAGAGGGAACTCATGTAGCTGTTGCGAACAGGGTACGTTTTTTACTTTCTATTTTCAGCTCTTTCATTGACCTACGTTGTCATATGTTTAGTTCCTGCCATCTTATGAAGTATCAGGAGTGGAAAATGCTTAATTTTACTCTATGTTATAGGATGACGAATTGACACTACTAGGTGTTCGAAAATTCATGCCCATTCATAAACGCAAATTCAACTACGAGGTAATATTACATTTATAAGCAAGTACAACAACAATACCTAATCCCGCCATAGCGGGGTATATTTTAATGTTCCCACTGCTTTGTTTGGTTAGGTGAATGAGATTGCATGGAACATGAAGGGGGTATGTTCTTCCTAACTACTGAAAATGGTAAGAATATTTTATATCACTTAGTCAAGATCATGTTGTTGTTTACCACGTGTCATACGTGATAACGTTGCAATTAAGCTACTCTCAATTTATAGATCAATTCACGTTGTATAAATAACCTGCTTATATATTCTTCGCCACTCCATCACAATAAGAACAATGTTCAATCTTCAAATGCTTAAATGCCTTTATCTTTGAGTTTTTAGGTATATGCGTACAACCCATCACAGGACCTAAAACAACACTTAAAAGTAAACTATCCATCTCTTTATGCAGAAAGATGCTTCTTTTTTAAGTTTTTGATTGGATTTTGAACATTAGAGAAACATGCCCATGTTCGTGGCGTAAACTATATTGCTTTTGCACATGTGTTAGCACATGCGTAAACTATATTGTTTGTTAGGTATACCATAACAAACATTGTATTAGCACATGTGATGCTGACAAGACAATTTTGTGGGTCACTCACATTACCGCTCTTAACTTTTTGATATAGGTATGGGATGTTGTAGCTGGGCGTGGGTATACGCTTGAGGGTTATGAAGCTTCTGTATTTTATGTTTGTGCTCACTATAAAGAACAAATCCAGGTAAGTCTTATCATTCTTTTCTTTTTGCTAAGATCCTCGCTATAAAGAAAAAATCCAGGAAATCCTCTTATTCTTTTCTTTTTGCTGAAATTAAATATAAAAATACATTCTTATATCACAGAAAAATTGAATTTGTTTTGCGTAGCTTACTTTCTTAATGGAAATTGATGGAAAAGTAAAGGCTTAGCTTTATATTACATTCCTATATAACTTATTGTTAGTACCTAATAATGAGGATATTTTGACTATAGACGATAATTATGATTGGAAAAAAGGGCAAAAAGTGTTATATAGTACAACCCAGAACATTCAAAATCTTATCTTAAACTTGAATGTGGCTCCATGCCATTTTTAGATAAACTTACATCGAGATAGTGATGGACGTTGTTCATGTATAAACTTTCTTAACAAACAAATATCTTCACAGTAGATCATCTGTTAAAATGTCTTTGGTGAACATTTTGAAGTGATTTTGATACAAGTAAATTGCTAAAAACATACCTGTATATCTTCTTGGTGTGATGGGTGTGACCTCGATCGCTATTCACAACGAAAGGTGATATGGATGTGATGAGGAAATACATATTTTGGAACGATGGAAGTAGTTAAAACTGCAACTTTTGGTATTTGTTTGATGGGTAGTATTTTCTGTTTTATATCTGAACTTTACACATGATCAGAGGGTGATACAACATAGCTGTTTCTAATGTATCATGTATTTAAAAAGAAAAAAACATCAATGTCTTTTATAATTTTTGTATTAACGTAAAAACGTCTACTGTCTACTGTGTTTAGGCTGCTCGCGGTAGTCCGGCATATTTTAGGATGATCTGAGGTACCAACTCTTCTTTTATAACATTCTTTTAGTAAGTTTCTATCCATGGGTTGTTTCTTTTGTTCGACGCCTTATTTAATGGACCAGCTTTCTTGATAATTTGGTTATACACACTGTCCATTGACAATAGTACTTATGTGATTTTGGTTGTAGTAATGTTCTCTTTAATAAGTAAGGTATTTGGTTTGGTGATGCTACTGTATCTACTTCCTATCTAGGACGGGTATTGTTAGCAATTAAAATTCATTTTGACCCGCTTTGTATTTAACAGAAAACAGAACTCAAACTCACCTAATCATAAGTAAATGGGTCAACATGCCACCCCTCTGCTCATAACAAAGTTATTTATCAGTTTGACCCATTTCAATTTTAGTTGCCTTTTAGTTACCCATTTGACCCGTTTTAGATAGTACCAAAGATGCAACAATGATTGATTATCAATCAAATATTTTAGAAAAGCGATTGAGGTGATTTTTAAGAAAGTTCAGTGCCTTATTTAACATCCCACTTGACCTGTTTTAGATTTGTTTGGATGCTTATGGAAGACTACATTTGTTAATAAACTGAGATGAGATGATGGGAGATAATGGTCTATAAGGAGAGCAGTGGCCAAATTGTAATAACTAATTAAGTTCCCATGAGGTATGCCGTTCAAAAAATAAAATCAAAAAATTCCCATGATTCCTTTTCTCCTATGAATTTTGTATAATAACAATTATGGTACAACTTTTTAATGTCTATATTAGTTTTTTGCTCAAATAAGGCACGCACATTATATTTTATAATGTTAAAATTTTGGATTTCATTTTATGTGTTTTAGCACCTAATTGAGTAAATTGCAGGAATCGTCCCTATTGTTTGCCCAAATTGCAGATTTCGTCCCTGAGTTTTCGAAAGTGCAAGCGGCCTCCCTGTGGGGAGTTTTTGGTTCCGTTTTGGTCCCTGGCCATTGCAGAAATGGTGCCTGTGGTTTGCTCAAAATTGCACGTTTAGTCCCTGGCCAGGGACCAAAATGGAATCAAAAACTCCCCACAGGGAGGCCGCCTGCACTTTCGAAAACTCAGGGAGGAAATCTGCAATTTAGGCAAACCACAGGGATGATTCTTGCAATTAATAAAGTTTGTTAATTTTATTTGATTTTAGTTTAGGCATTAGGCGTATTAGGGTTTGTGTACGGTAGTGATCAAGAATAAGTTTGTGAGATTACATTACAAAGTAATTAAGTATGATTAAATTGATCTGTATTAACAGTGGAAAATATGATATAATTTTGTCTGGTATGAAATGAGCAACAATGGTTTTTATGAGATGGTAAACAATTCTATTTTAGGTATATCAATATTGTTAGGATCATAGTTTTCAACTATTCAGTCAAGTCTCGGTCATTTCATTAAATGTAATAGGTTGCTAGAATTATCACTTTTATCTTAATTATGTTAGTTACTCGTATGGTTATAAACGAGTCCAATAAGGTGTCCAATGGGCCTTGAAAGCCCACGACATAGAAGGTAGGGAAGGAAGGGAGTGTTGCCCTATCCCTCTCCTATAAATAGGACACCATGTATCTCATAATATTTGTTGGTTAATTTCATATCTTAAGGAAACTCTTGTTCTTTCATCTTTCATATTGATCTTAATCAACCAAGTCTATTTCTCATCTCATTTCTTTCATTTGAATACTTGTGTTTACTAATATGGTGACCTAACAAGTGGTATCAATCGCTAGAAGAAGGTGTAGTTTTATTTTTTTGTGATATACGAACCATAAACTCGTTTTTTATCTCGTTAGATTCAAAAAGTTTGCAACTTTCTTGCTTCTTTTGTGTTTTTATCACATATTTGATTACAAACTTGTGTTAGAAACCAAAACAAACAACAAAGTTTCAAAATTTTTGGGTTTTTTAAGATTCGTATAAACTTGTACTTTTTATCGAAAATTTTAAAATTTTTGTTAAAAAGTTCAAGTTTGCAACTTTCATTAAGATTTCATCATTTTAATGCTAGTTGTACAAGAATCTTGGGTTAAAAACTCGTTTTAGGCTTGCTTTTTCACAAAAGAAAAATCTGCATTTTGGCTACTTATCGAGAACACAAAACCCCATTTTATCGAGAACCTTAAACCCTCTTTTATCGAGAACCTTCGATATTACTACTTAAGTGTTTTTGTTGCTTACTCAGTGCTTTTCTCTCTTGTATAAGAAAGAAAACACTTCGACATATTGGATAGTTTCGTTATTGTATAATCTCGAAACTTTGGATAAGTATTTTCAAAAACTGTGTTTATCGAGAACTTCATACATTATCGAAATCAATTACTTGTTTTCGAAATCTTGTGAAACTATCGAAATTAAATTCAGTGACATCGAAAACACACTTTGTCTCCTTTGTACAAAGGATCTCGATAATTTTCACATATTTTTCTCGATAATTTACTTTTATCGAGAACTTCATTGGTTTATCGAGAACTTCAATTTATTGAGATTATTTGGTCTTTAACTGGTTATCGAAATCATCCTTTTACCAAGCATCGAAATCACTTTGGGTTTTGGTTTTCTAAGATTTGTCTTAAGTACTATACCTTCTACAAGATCCATAAACCACAAGTTTTTCAATCATGTCTCAACCACCGTACTTTAACCCTTATCAAGCACAACCGTATCATCAACTGCAACAATTTCGTCAGCAACAGCAATATCAACAGAATGCACAATCATATCAACAGCCAAGTCAAATGTATTCTCAGCAACATGCCATGATGCATCAATTTCAACCTCAACCCTTACCAATGCTACAACAAATCACTCCAACGCCAAAACAGTCTCACTGGTTTGATCAGATGTGTGAGGTCATTACTACTCAACAATCGAGGCATGAAGCAGGTTCACTTGACACACCACCAATGTTGACACCGGGTAATTATGTTCAGTGGTCAAGTCGATTCCTTAGATTTCTTGATCTCAAGAAACCCCATGGCAGATATCTTAGGAAGGTTATCATGGAAGGTCCATTTGTACCACCTCTCAACACTGTTCCTGCTAATGACAATGCTGTTCCACCTAGACCTGAGTCTTCAACAGCTTTACCTGAAACACGCCTCACTGCTGAACAAATTCTTCATAAGGAAGCGGACGAATATGCCATGAGTTACATCCTTCACAGCATACCAAATCCTATCTTTCGCAGTGTTGATGCTCAGAAAAATGCTAAGGCCATGTGGGAACACGTTCATCTACTAATGGAAGGAACTCAGTTGAATCAGGAGGATATGGAATCCAAACTTTACATGGAATACACACACTTCATGATAGAGCCAATGGAATCACTTGAGTCATACTATCACCGCTTCACCAATATCATAAATGACCTCGACAGACACAACATCACACTACCAAAGATTGCCGTTAACACTAAGTTTCTTGGGTGTCTTGGACCGGATTGGCAGCGATATGTGACATTTGTTCGTCAGGCAAAGAATCTTCATGATGCACCGTATGGATTGTTGTATGATTATCTCAAACACCATGAGTCAGAAGTGAACAAAGACCGTGCTCAGAGAGGAACCCTTTCACCGTCTCCAACATCAAACTCATTAGCATTGGTTGCTCACTCACATGTTCCGAATTCATCCATGCAACTTCCCGATTACTCAGTTGAACAGAATCACTTCAATTACCCTATTCAGAATAAGACTTCATCTTATGATCTCTCTTCACAACAACAACCAACACAACTTGACCTATCACACAACAATGATCCCTTGTACCAATCACATGATGATGATGATGACGAGGACTTCAACAGCCTTAATCAGGGAATAGCACTCATTGCTAGAGCTTTCAGCAAATTTTCTAACAAGTCCAACAATCGTCTCCGATCATCGTCTAATACAAGGAATCAAGCTGTGATTCATGATGGCCGTGTTGAGGTTCAAAACCGTAACAGTGAGAGATTCAATTCTGGTGGTTATAGTTCTGGACAGAGGTTTAACAACAATGGAGGAAGCTTCAGGAACAACTCTGGTTCATCTCAGAAGAAGGTTGATTTTGGGGATAATGGAAATGATACATCAGGGAATCAGATCATTAAGTGCTTTAACTGCAATGGAGTCGGTCATATGGCTACTGCATGTCCTTCTCCAAGAACTCAGGGTAGTAAGTATCACAAACAGCAACTTCTATTAGCTCTTCAGTCTGATGATGACATGGAAGATCTCGAAGCTAATGCTGCTGTTATGCTTATGGCCAACATGCAGGAACTCCACATCACTGAATCAGGTCCAGTATATGATTCTGACACTCTGTCTCAGGTAAACGACCTTAATTCATGCCTTATACATGATATTGTCACCCCATCTGCATCTGCATCTACATCGAAACAATCGGTTCAAAATGATGCATTGTTCTCTACAGACGAAAATTATCAACTGGACACAGTCGTTACATTTGATGATGATCAAATTAACTCAGATGTATCAATTGATGATTCTCACACTAATCATGTAAATGACAACAATGCTCATCTTAAACCCCTTGCTTCTATGACTGATCCAGATTCAGACCTTCGGACACTTCTCATGGCCAGTCAATCTCAAAATATAAAATGTCAAGAATTAAATGCGAGATTGAAAGAGAAGAATGCATCATTGTCTAGGGATCTCGAGTGTTTGAATATACAATTAAATAACGCTGTTAAACTCATTGATAACGAAAAGAGCTTTGAAAATGCTTTTAAAGAATCTTATCGTCGTGAAAAGGATCTCGAATTTCAAATTGGCAACATAATGGAATCTAAAAATGATTTAGCTTTACAACTTGAACAACAAGCTTTTGTACATAAACAACAAGTTGCTCAACTCGAAGATGTCATTTTGCAAACCAAAAATGAGTTGTCAACTTGTCAAGCGGATTTTCAGGAACATAAACAGATTTCAAGGGATAGAGTTAAATCATATTTAGATGAAATTGTTGAATTGACGAGTCAACTCAAAGAGTTTCAGAATGTTGTATATAAAACTGGTAATTCAATTACAACCATTCATAAACTTTCTGTAAAACGGTCAAACACCGGCCATGGTTTTGCCATTGGTAGTGAATCACCCAGTTTTTTAAATAAAGCACTCACCGAGATTCCGAAGATATATAGTGCAAACCATTTCTTTGATGACACTGTTATTCGTGCTGTTGTTTATGATCGTGAGGAAGAATTGGAAATAGAGGACGAGACTCGATCTAAAATGGAAAATGTTGATTTCAACAAACCTTTTGATTACTCAAAAATGCCTTCTATCAATGAAACTTTTACACCTCAAAAAGAGAATGTTGAACAACCGTATTTTATATTACCAGAAGATCTTCCTTCTTATAAAGCTTCCCTCACACCAGTAGTTCAAAACAATGGTCTTTTAACTAAACCAGAAAATGTTCAACCTCTTCCTAAAACGTGCAAGATACTTCGGTATTTCCAAACGTTTATGGAAGATATTGAATTTTTACAAGATGCTGTTGATCGTAATTCAGAAATCACTGTTTTCACATTTATTGCTCCTCATGAGCGTGAACGGCGAGAGGTGTTTCAAAAACAATTTTTACCTCACGTTCAACATCTACGATTATGTGCTGAACTCTGGGAACAGGATCTTCAAAAAGAAGTGTCTTCAATGATGGATATTTTTCAAGAAACAGAAAAATCAATTTCATTTTATCAACGTCAAAATCAATTTTTGCAAAATGAAAATGATCGTCTCATGGAACGTGTCCTCAATTATGATATTATATCTGTGGTAATGAATTCTCTTTATGAATGTGGTACTGATATGCTTGTTTCTGAACACTGTGATGATATTGGGTTGTTGAATAAAACAGTTGAGACATTAAAAAATGAGAACATGAGTCTCCGACAACAAAATGATGATGTGCAGAAAAAACTTTCAGATGAAATCTTTCAACTCAACAAAAAACTAGAATGGTGTCAAAACCAAAGTCTTGTTTTTGAACTTGAATTGCAAAATCTTAAAACTTCGACATCTTTTTCAAATGAAAATGAGGAACTTAAAAGTCAGATTTCTAAATATGAAAAAGAGATTGCTGAATTGCAAGAAGTAACAGATTTTTGGCAAAAGAGTCGAGATGAATATTTCTACTTAAACCGAAAGCTTGACAGCACAATTCAGGACAAAACGCACATCATTATTGAATTGAAGGAGAAAATTAAAAATCTTGAAAAGAAAAAGTCTGCAAATACTAAGATTGTTGCACCAGAAAAACATAGGACAGATAACACTAGTAACGATACAGCTATTCATAATTCTAACATGAGTTCTTCCACCTCTCCAGGACTAGTTATCCCTCCTAGCGTTAGCAGATCCAAGCACCAAAAAGAGAAAAAGAAGAATAGGAATTTGCGACGTAAGAGAGAGAACTTAAAAGCTATGGAAGTAGAAGCTCACCCTAGGAATTTGAATAATAATCATGTTACTATAGATTTAGATTGTGATTTGGCAACTTGTAATCCGAATCTGTCTGTAACGAATGATGTATCTCGTACTTCTTTATCGTTTAATGCATCTTGTGTGTTTTGTCGTAAATCTATGCTATCTGGTGATCACTCTAAGTGTGTTGCTACTTCTCTTTTAACACGTCTTAAGAAACTTACAAAAGGCAAAAAATCTAGGCCCACTACTGCTTCCAAATCTAAGCTAGGATTAACGCCCCCTGTAGTTTCTGAGGATGTAGTTGCTACCCCTGTAGTTAAGCCCAGCAATCCTAAGAACTTGCCTTCACTTAGCGAATTCACTAAGAAGAAAGCGCAATCTAGTTGGAAGTGGCAGCGTTGGTTAACTAAGATGCATAATTTTGCTTGGATTCCTAAAGTTGTTATATCATGTGTTTCTAACCAACCGGAACCCACTACTTCATCGGGTTCCACCCTTACCATTGTGCCATCGTCGTCTCCTTCGTGTGATGCAGGTGGTGCAAATCATTCTCTGGATTGTTGATAGCGGATGTACCCGACATATGACAGGCGATCTCAAACTGTTAAGAAACTTTGTATCAAAGTTCATTGGTACTGTCAGATTCGGGAATGATCACTTCGCTGCTATTATGGGGTATGGAGATTATGTCAGTGGGAATATTGAAATCAGCCGTGTATACTATGTTGAAGGTCTTGGTCACAATCTCTTTTCAGTCGGTCAGTTTTGTGACGGTGACTTAGAAGTTGCATTCAGGGAGAAAACTTGTTTCGTACGTGATCTACAAGGGAACGATCTAATGTCCGGCACTCGCAGCAACAGTCTTTATACCATTTCAATGTCTGATATGATTGCTTCCTCTCCCATCTGCTTACTTTCTAAGGCCGAATCTACAAAATCATGGTTATGGCATAAACGAATGTCACATCTCAACTTCAAAACCATGACTGATCTGGCTCGACACAAATTGGTTGAAGGACTCCCCAGATTCAGATACGCTAAAGATCACCTTTGTCCTGCTTGTGAACAAGGAAAGAGCAAACGTGCACATTTTGCTTCAAAACAAGAACCCAGTACGGATCATGTTCTTCAGCTATTACATATGGATTTGTGCGGACCAATGAGAGTACAAACGATCAACGGGAAACGTTACATTCTTGTCATAGTAGACGACTTCTCAAAATGGACTTGGGTCTACTTTCTTCGTACTAAAGACCAAGCTCCATCCATGATAGTCACTTTTCTCACCAAAATTCAAGTTCAGCTTAGAAACACCGTCAGAACCGTCAGAACAGACAATGGAACTGAATTCAAGAATCAAACCCTTCGGGATTATTTTGAGAAGGTAGGTATTGTTCATCAAACATCTATTGCTCGGACTCCCGAACAAAATGGCGTGGTCGAAAGACGAAACCGTACTTTAGTGGAAGCCGCCCGCACAATGCTGATCAATGCACAACTACCAGACTATCTTTGGGCAGAGGCCGTCTCAACAGCATGTTATACCCAGAATCGATGTATGATCAACAAACGACACAATCGCACACCATATGAACTTGTCCACAAACGTAAGCCCAATGTTCAACACCTTCATGTCTTTGGTGCACTATGTTACCCGAACAACGATCGTGATGACTTTGGAAAGCTTAAAGCTAAGGCTGATGTAGGAATCTTTATTGGTTATTGTGAAAATTCTAAGGGGTTTCGGATATACAACCGTCGGACCAGAGAGATTCAAGAGACTATACACGCTAATTTTGATGAGCTCACTGATATGGCTTCTGAGCGCAACAGCTTAGGACCCGAACTTAACCGTTTAAATTTCCCAGATCGTTCAGATGCACCTTTACCTTTAACCCGTCAAGAATTGGAAACGCTGTTCACTCCACTGTTTGATGACTCTTTTGAGATTCGTGCACAAAATGTATCCACCGATTCCGCTGCTCAAACTGCCACTATTCCAGTGCCTGATACACCCGTTACTACAACTACTGTAGAAACTGATGCACCTCCAACAGATTCACCAACAGCAGATGAACAGACAGACTCCAACTCATACAATGCACCTGAAGATCTGAATCAACTTGAAGTACCCGAACCTGCAAATTGCGATCCCAATGCATTCTTTAATCCGTTTGCACCGACTCCCAACCTTTCAGATATTCCAGAGTCGTCAACACGGGACTTGGAATCGACTAATGTGCAGCAGTTCCATAACCCTCACCCGTCAACACATCATTGGACACGTGATCACCCAATTGTCAACATTATTGGTCATCCCTAAGCTCCAGTGATGACTCGACAAAAACTTCACTCCGATGCCGAACACTGCATGTATGCACTCACCATCTCTCATGCCGAACCAAAAAGCATCAAGGAAGCAATGACACATGATAATTGGATTGAGTCCATGCAAGAAGAATTCGACCAATTCAAGAGACTAGAAGTCTGGGAATTAGTTGAAAGACTTGATGGAGTTTATGTGATTGGACTTAAATGGATATGGAAGAATAAGTTGGACGCAGAAGGTAATGTCATACGCAACAAATCCCGATTGGTAGCTAAAGGTTATAGTCAGGAGGAAGGAATCGACTTTGAAGAATCTTTCGCACCCGTGGCTAGACTTGAAGCTGTACGGATCTTTATGGCATACGCTGCTCACAAAAACATGATCGTGTACCAAATGGACGTCAAAACAGC
>LBNU01006913.1:8869-23971 GCA_014162995.1 Artemisia annua
ATATATATATATATATATATATATATATATATATATATATATATATATATATATATATATATATATATATATATATATATATAATAATAATAATATAATCTTTAAATTAAAAACTGTTAGTGACCTGTTAACATTATAATATATTAATATATATATAATAATATAATCCTTAAATTAAAAACCCTAAAATCCTAAATCTATTTTTCCTTATCCAGTTATCCACCTGCGCCTCCAAAGTCCCAAACCCATCTACTGAATTCGTGAATCTCTCATCTCTCAATCTCTCATCTACTGATAACAAATTAACAATGAATTCGTGATTCTCAATCTCTCATCCACTGCAGCAGCGTCGACAACAATAGCACAAGTAAGCCACACTTCTTATCTCTCTTTTCCTCTCTATTTCTTGGTATGAATTCGTGGATTTGGATTTATTTCTGTGTGTAAACCCAAAACGCAAATAGTACAAACACACCCAAAACGCAAATCGTGTGGATTTATTCAGTTAATTCGTGATTCTCATTTCTTGGTATTTACGTTTTGGTATTTGCGATTTGGATAGAGTTAAGTAAATTTAGGATTTGTGGACAGTTTGGTATGAATTCGTGAATTTGGATTTGTGGTATTTGCGTTTTGGTATTTGCAGACAGTTTGGTATTTGCGATTTGGATAGAGTTAAGTAAATTTAGGATTTGTGGACAGTTTGGTATTTGCGATTTGGTATGAATTCTTCTTTAGTTAGCCTTTGTAGAAAAATAAGTGAGCCGTTTGCGATTTGGATTTGTGGTATTTGGTATCTTGTACATATATATTCAGTCTCAATACATTTTTTGTGCGTTGGCCTTTGTAGAAAAATAAATATATATAATATAGATTTGGATTCTAGAAAAATAAAAATACATTTTTTACTCGTTAGTTTTGAGCTTATGGTTCCGAGTCATTGTCTTATTGTGTATTGTTGTTGCTTGTAGATGGATTCTGAATGTATTGAAATTGATCCAAAAAATAATGAATCTACACAACCTGATGAGGTCGAGTCCGTGGAAAAGGAAGTAGGAGCCAAGAGAAAACGTAAGGACCGATCTATTGTATGGAATTTCTTTGACAAAGATGAGAAAGGCGCAGTAAAAGGCAGCAACAAAGTGCCATGTAAGTGCAAAAAGTGTAATACTCATTTCCTGTATGATAGTATTCAAGGGACGGGTAATCTTAAGCGACACATGGAGAAATGTATTGGTAAAAATTATCATGATGTTGGTCAAATGCTATTTAATAGTGACATGGCATTACGGTCATCTAGATTTGATCAAAATATCTTTCGCGATTTGCTCGTAACTGCTACTGTTAAGCATGAATTGCCTTTGTCTTTTGTTGATTATAAGGGTATTAGGGATGTATTTACATACTTGCAACCTGAAGCAAGTGTCATTACTAGGAATACTTTAAAAGCTGATGTGTTTAAATTGTATAAGAAAGAAAAGGAAAACATTAAAAGCATGCTTATGGAATCACCGGGGAAGTTATGTTTAACTTCGGATTTGTGGTCTTCTATTACTACCGATGGTTATTTGGCGATTACAGTGCATTTTATTGACAAGGAATGGGTTTTGCAAAAGAGAGTCTTATCTTTTTCTTTCATGCCACCACCTCATTCCGGTGTTGCTTTAAATGCAAAAGTGTTTTCGATTCTAGAAGAATGGGGCATAGAAAATAAGGTATTTTGTATAACTTTGGATAATGCATCTTCTAATGACCGTTTTGTTGAGCTTTTACGTGAGCAACTAGATACAAAATCACCACTTGTTTCTGAGGGTAGTTTTTTTCATATGAGATGTTGTGCACATATTTTAAACTTGATTGTGCAAGATGGGCTTCAAAAAATTGATCAAGCGGTTTGCAAGGTTAGAGAGAGTGTCAAATATGTTAAAGGATCACATTCACAAGTAAGGAAGCAAAAGTTTTTAGATTGTGTTAAGTTACTTTCTTTAAGTTCAAGAAAGGGGTTAAGGCAAGATTGTCCTACTAGGTGGAATTCTACTTTCCTAATGCTTGATAGTGCCATTTATTACCGAAAGGCATTTGCCCATTTAGCCATAAGTGATTCTAATTATAAGAGTTGTCCAACTGCTTCCGAGTGGGATATCATTGAAAGGATTTGTGTTTTCCTTGGAGTGTTTTATGATGTGACTACCCTTTTCTCGGGATCCAAATATCCTACTGCAAACTTGTACTATCCCAACGTTTTTATGGCTTATCTTACTTTGCATGAGAGTATGAGTTCAAGTGATGAGTATATGAAAGATATGGGGACGTCTATGATGGACAAATTTCAAAAGTATTGGTCTGATTTTAATCTCACTTTAGCCATAGCCGTGGTGTTTGATCCAAGGTACAAGTTGCACTTTATTGAATGGAGTTACAAAAAGATTTATGGAGAGGGCAACCCTCAATATGATGTTGTTGATGGGTTATTGAAGACCACTTTTGATGAATATGCTTGTCATGTTTCCTTTACAACTTCAAATCATGCAACTACTTCAAGTGTTCGTAAAGTTGGTGAAGAAACAAGTGATGATACAAGGCATCTATCTTCTATTAGAGCAAAACTTTTGGTAAGTAATTTTATATATATGTTTTGTTCTAATCAAATTTTTACTATATTGTATCGTATTACCATTTTCAAAGTGAATTGAATTACTAATTTTGTATTATTACTTTATAGGATTTTGATGAGTTTCAAAGCAATGAATCTGCAACCAACAAAAAGTCAGAATTGCAATTGTATTTGGAGGAGCCAAGAATGGAAAGGACATTGGAACTAGATGTGTTGGCTTTCTGGAAATCCAATGAGTTTAGATATCCCGTACTTGCTAGGATGGCTCGAGACTTTTTGACAATTCCAATATCTACTGTTGCATCGGAATCTACATTTAGTGCTAGCGGAAGAGTATTAGATCAACATCGAAGTTCACTTAGTAAAGAAACTCTTGAGGCCCTTATTTGCACAAAAGATTGGTTGTTTGCAGGTTCAAATGAAGTTCCTCTTGAAGAGCTCGCTGAAGATATAATGTCGATGTCGCTTGATGGTGGTCCTAAATCAGGTGCTTCAAACTCGGTCAACAATCCCGACTCACTTAATCAGGTGCTTACTTTTCTATGTATCTGTTTCTTTTAAGTATAAAAGCAGTTTAGAGTGTTTAGAAAAGCCTTATTTACAGCGGCCCACTTCTATGTTTCTAATATTTACTCTTTTGACTTTTCAGGTTTAAAATGGAGGATTGGAGGATACGAGTAAAGGGTCAGAATTGAAGAGCTCGCTGAAAGATTTAATGTCAACAATCCCACTTCATATTGTTAAGGATTATTATAATTATGTATTAGTTAATACTTAAGATTTGTGAATTGTGATGTATGTTTCATGTTCTGTGGGTCTTTGAAATTGTATGAACTTTTGCATTATATATGAACTTTTGCATCTTCAAGTGCAGCTCTTTGAAATTGTATGTTTCAGGTTCTTAACAGGTTCAGGTTCTTAACAGGTTCTTAACAGGTTCAGGTTCTTAACAGGTTCAGGTTCTTAACAGGTCATATGCATGTTAACAGGTTCTTGTATCATTCGATTTGGTCATATGAATGTTAACAGGTTCTTAACAGGTCTTAACAGGTGCACCTGTTTATTTTCGTGTCGTGTTCGTGTTCGAGAAAAATGACACGATTAGTTAACAGGTCGTGTTCGTATTTGACCTTAACAAGTTCGTGTCTTAACAGGTTCGTGTCTTAACAGGTTCGTGTAACCTGTTATGCCAGCTCTATATGGGGGTAATAATGTTGTTCTTCCCCATTACTCCATTACACTAGTACTTCACCCATGAGTCCCAATCGTCCCAAAACAATATGTACAAGGATATGACTCGACTTAGCAACCATGTAATCAATTAGATAATTAACAAAAGGTTTAACACAAATGTTGTCACAATAATGCACTAAAGATGAGTGCATACAAGGTAGGCTAAGGCGGTTTGGGTGTACATTTAAGTGGGGTGTAACAAATTCTCACTTTGAGTAAGATGCCCAAAGGTCGAAACGAAAAGATAGGCTCTGAGGGGTGTACTAGGGGTATCGTGTACCAAAAATGGGTACAACGCAAAGGGTGTGGGAGAATTACTTGACTAATGTAGCCAACGTAATAATAACAAAAACATAGGTGTAAAACAATGGGTTAATCCTAATGCCTCTTATCACGTAGTCAATCCTAACTACACGAATGTAGTCTCACTAGCGGTCTCGGTATGCATCACAAACGCAAGTTCTAGAATCTATAAACTACCGGTACACTCATAATCTCCAACAATGAATGCTTTTTTCTAAAGATCTAAAGGCGAACCTCACATATTTGGGGTGAAAATTTTTGAGTGGTATGATTTTTGTGCTAGTCATAAAATTCTCTATCCATGAGACGCTTATTAAAACCAAAGTTTCACTCCTATATGTTGTAAAAAATTTTAAATTTGGTGCTAAAATTGCCCTAACCAATATTTCTCTTGGCTTTATTACACATTCACTATTAAACAAAACAAAAATCAAGCGAAGTTGTAATTTCTAAGTCATCCTAATTTACCCTCCCTACACTTAAGCCGAACATTGTCCCCAATGTTCTAAATAAAAGATGTAAAAGTAAAATAAATGAGAATGAAAGAAACTAATACTCCCCTAATTCGCTCGGTATGGATGATGTGATAATATGGTTGAATCTCCCTCCAAGAGAATGAACATGATAAGCTTCACTCTAGAAATATAATCATCTTCTTGATGTGTTGCACGTACATCTTCTTTTCCAATATAACCTGTAATCATCAAACCCAAAACCCAAAGCATCAAACCGAACAAAGAAAAATCACAACTAGATGTAATTCCAGACTTAGAAATAAAAACAAAACAACTAAAGGATAGGATACTTGTGGAATAACTTACAAATAACATACAGGAAAATTGGACATTTAAGAAATTCTGGAAAATTATGTAGCTACAGTACCTGACGCTGTCAGGTCGTAAAGCCTGACGCCGTCAGGATTAACCTGACAGAAATTTTTACATTTTGGTTCTGGAAAAATTCTGGAAAAATACGTTTTCTTAAGTCCGTTTTCCTGCAGTACTCATAAAATATATCCACAAGTATTGACACACAAAGAAGATAGAGTATATGCTAATCATGAATTGTAAATTTTCATGTTCGAATTTCGTTCTTTTTAAAAAAATATAAATTTCCCTACACTTATCTTTTTGTAAAATACCTTTACATGCAATTAAGACAAGGTTAAAAACAAAATAAAGCATTTTCACAAATTATTCGAAACATGAAAATTAAACAATTATGATTAAGCATATATGACACAAACAAACAAATAAAATAAAAACATCAAACAATTAAAAACATGGGTCGGGTTGCCTCCCAACAAGTGCTTGTTTTTGTTCGAGCCACGAGCCTCACTCTACCCTTATTTAACGAAAATAGGGGAGGTTTTCCCTACACTTAGGATTAAGTGCGGGTGAAAGTAGCGATACACACCCTTAGGGTGGAAATATGCCACGTGAGGTGAAGGGGGTGAGTGAATGGCTTCCTTCGTCCTAAAACTACCCGGATAATAATGGTTGATGGGTGGGTCGGTTCCTCTTTTGTCTCCTAGAAATATATCTAAGGATGGAAAGTTGTGTAAAGATTGAGGTTCCGGTTCATCAACATTAGGAAATTCCCTAGAACTGAGAGTAAGGTTATCACTATAAGTATTCAAACCTGTATCCTCTAGTGGTGCTTGGTCCAAGGGTTCTACCTCCATTGGGATTCCTAAAGTCTCTTCTACTTCTTCCGGGTAAGTCACAGGCGGTGTGGGTGCCTCAAATGATGGTAGGACTTGTGGGGTACTTTGTGGGCTTGGATTATCCACCTCATCCTCCTTTGTATCTTAGATTACCTATATGTTCGTTTTGTACTATGATGTTAGGCGACATCCACTTAGGTATCTCAACATTAGCGTATTCATCCCAAAATAAACTTGTTTCATGACCCTTGAAATTTGTGGTCAATTGACTTGCACTAACGTTCGTTGGGTTGTCTACTATATAGTAATATTGGGCACAATCTTCTATGGCATCCCATGCTTCTTCAGCATTTAAGTTCCTAAGGTCCCCATTGGCAAAATCCTCAATGCACCTTTGGTCACATTGGTCGACATGATAGTAAAAGATTTGGGTTAGGGATGCTAAATCGAAACTATGATGAGGGACTATCCGGAGTAAAATTTTAAAACGAGTCCATGCATCATATATGGGTTCATCTTGATATTGTTTGAACATCAAGATGTCATTAGGGTTGAATGGATTTCGTGGTCGGTGGTATGGTGGATTCGCGTACTCCATAATGGTGAACGGAAGAGTCAATGGAAAGGTTTTTACGAACAAAGATACAAAGAAAAGATAGATTACAGGAAAGCTAATAAAAAAGAAAATAAAAATCTCACTAGATAGGACTCTAATGAGTAGACCTAATAAAATTAAATTTCAACCTAAGCAATAACTACTCCCCGGCAACGGCGCCGAAAACTTGATAACGCGGGATTACGACCACGCAACAGGTTTTACCTCTCGAGGGATCTCAAGAGGCTTACAACCCCACCAGGCAGTGTACCTGACCGATGTAGTATAGTGAAGTGGTAAGTACGGGGGATTGATCGTTCAACTCAAAGAATAGTGTTCGTTAGGATTGAAATTTATCTACTAGGTCTAGAGATGAGGGATGATTCTTTTTGTATTTTTTATGTTTTTAGGAAAGCCAGTGAAATCTCGGTTTGGAAGAAAGGGGCGGAATTAGTTGCTAATCAACTAACCCAAAAGCTACTACTTAAACCAATGTGCAGGAAAGTAAACTAAGGTTCTACAAGGGAAGGGAAGCATGTCTACCTATGATATGTTACTCCTTGCTAGCTATCCAATTCTACCTATTAAATTGTCACACCTTGTTTCAATTGACGGGTTGCATTCCTTAATACCATTCGTGGGGTGGCGTACGTACTTCCCCAACTCTATAAGCTCGTACTTCACTCCTATGTCGAGCCTACTAGAAGCTCCTAACATGGGATCATTAGAATTCGCTCATGCATTAAATACAACCATAAAAACCTAGTACGCATTGGTTCATGTTTCTTAAGACGTTCAAGCAAGTTACCGTATAGGAGGTTAGCCAGTTTTCTTAAGCCTAACATCGATATCACCCAATCAAAACAAGAAACAATAGGAAGCAAGAATTATAAACTAAACCAACTAGATCTATTGAAGTTGTCACGCCTTAATTTATGGAAATAGACACACACATCAACAAGAAATCAATAAGATCTAATTAGTTATACACAAGTTTCACACAATCATAGGTAAACACTAGGTGATTTAGCAAACATAATCAATGAAGAACAAGCAACAATAATAATGGAAGACATAATTAAGATAGAATCAACACACCAATATAAGATGTTAATGGAGTGATTAAGACCCTCTAAGTTGCTGGAAAAACACCTACCCTAACCCTAGAATCGGACTTAGGGTTTGGGGCTTAAAATAATGAAGTTATAATGTTATATTTATAGGCAGTTTTACTGTCGGCAAAGGGTGACGGTGTCAGCCCTAACAATTGATGGTGTCAGCCCGCTGTTTTCACCAAATCGAAGATTTTTTCGTCCTCTTCGCGTGGGCTTTTGAATCACCTAAATCCGAGTTCGTATGAAGATTTTATGGCCAAAACAGTAACAGCTACTCCGCACGCGAGTTATGAATGTCTTGTTTAACTTGTGATGGTTCCACTTTGGTTTTTTCTCGTGCAAGAATACTCTGACATTGTCACTTTATATCTTCTGACATCGGCAGGTTGAATCCTGATGCCGTCACCTTTAAAACTCTCTGGCCCGTCTCTTGATAACATTAAAATGTGACCACCTAGGCAAAATAACACGTGACGCCGTCACGTCCTATGCCCAAAACTTCTCTGGCCTGTCACGTGTATTCTTCAAATCCACACCCTTTGTCAAGTCTGACGGCGTCACCTTGTGGCCTTGACGTCGTCAAGTACTGTTCCCAGCATGGTAAATTGAGACTTTGTCGTTTTCTTCACCTTTATGCTCCAAAAACGTCCAAAATAGCTCCTTTTGCAGATTTCCACTCCAAAGTACCTAAAATGACAAAAGGAACGATTTAAGGCAATATTTGATCAAATAAATATGATTTAGGGCTTAAATGACCCCCTAAAATGGGTACACTTTTCACTTCATCATTTAACTTGGCTTCTACCTGTATTAACATTTGGTCTACCAGAATTAACTTTGGAATGACCAGTATTAACCCCTGAATGAGCAGAATTAACATTTGTTTTACGAGTATTGAGTAGAACTTGTCTAGGGACAAACTGATTAGCATGATTAATTCTATTCACATTATTCCATACAGGTTTAGCCACAACATTACCAGTATTAATCATTCTTTATTTTCTCAACTCATTTTCTTTAGCCATTCTTTTTTCATGAAAGTCACAATCTTATATTAAATGACTAATGCTATTACACACAAAGCATCTTTTCTGAGTAAACACATAACCTCCTCCTAACACTCTATTCCATTTATCATTATTTTCCCTTTTTGGTGTCTCTAGTTTATTTACTTGTTGCCTAGGAGATTTTAAGTGAGTTTCACAACTAGGTTCAACAGATTTTTGTTTAGGTTCAGACACAGCAGGTTTATCACTTTTCACAGAATTAGACCTTGACACTTCACTTGACACACTTTCAGGTTCTGATTCAGAGGGCTCAGAGGTGTTTCCAAGTGACTCTTCACTGTCATTAGATTGGCAGGTAGAGTATTCACTGGATTTATCTTCTGAGACTTTTGTTTCAGGCATTTGAGGTCCTTTTTTTTACCATACACATATAGTGATTCATCAAACTTTTTCTCAGGTAGAGGAGTATAGTATCCACTTAAAGGAGGTGGAACTCCTTTGTAGTTATCAGTTTTTAAGAATCTACTATCTACAATAGAATCAGCCAAGTTAGTATCTGAACCAGTAAACATGCTTCTATCCATTTCTTCTTCATAGCTTAGAACCTCACTATCTAATTTTATCTCATATCCTAGACCAATTTTACATGTTGAGCTCATACCACTACTTACTAATTTTGACAAATTTTGAGAAAATTTTTTCCATTTGTCTAATATTTGTTGTAATTCTTCTTTATCTTTAAGAGCTTTTTCACCAATTCTCCTATGCTTTTTCAGTTTTTCATCTTTAGCATATATTTCATTAGCCTAAAAAGTAAGTTTTTGATTTAAATTGGCTAGTTGTGTTTGAAATTTATTAACCTGAGCTTCTAAGGTTTTAACACCATTTTCATAAACAAGTATTTTAATCTCCTGTTATTCTATTTGATTAGTTTGTTCATCACAAATAGCTTTAACACTATTGTATGAATCAATACATAGTTTAGAACATAGAGATACCTAAGAGTTAGAGCTTATGGCCATTAGAGCATGATTGGAAGGTTCCTCCTCTTCAGTGTACTCCACCCAATTGATAATGCCATCATCCATTGTCAGCAGATCAACCTGGCTTGTCTCCTTCTTGTGCATCTCTTCTGGATACATGGAGTTCCTCTTCTTCTTCTCTTCAGAAGTCACTTTTGCTGTACATTCTCTAGCAAAGTGACCATTGTTGTTGCACTTCCAGCATACAAGTTTTGACTTATCATAACCAACTGGCTTATTTCCATTGTATTTGATGTTTCTTCCAGTCTTCTTGAAGAATCTTTTCATCCTGAGTGCAATCATGGCAAGTTGCCAATTGATGTCCATTTCTTCAATATCAACATCATCAATCTGATCAAGATCATCATGAATGAGATCTCTTTCATCAGACCTCTTTGCAAAAAGAGAGTAGAGAACTTCATCAGCAAAGCCAGCAGGGATATCTCTTTCCTTTATGTTGTTTGAAGAAGAACCATAACTGCCAGAATTAAAATTGCCAGAACTAACTTTGTTAGTACTGGTCTTGCCTTGTCCAACAAAGGCAACATTAGCTGCACTTGAAGATGGTTTTGAGCTTCCTTTGATGTCTTGTTCAAAAACCCTAAGATTGTTGAACAAATCATCAATTGACCAATCATCAACACCTTCTTTTAGCCTCATGCTCATGGTCACATTTGTCCATTCATAAGGCAAGGATCTAAGAAACTTATGGTTTGCATCTTCAGTAGATACAGGTGAACCATGAGCTTCTAATTGAGAGAGTAGGTGTTGGAACTTTTCATAACCATTTTCAAGCCCTTCAGAACTGCTCACTGTGAATGCCTCAAATTGCTGTTGAAGTATAGCCTTTTGCATCTTCTTGGAATTGGCATTCCCTCCAAATCTAATTCGAATTGCTTCCTAGATCTCTTTGGCATCATCCATCCCATGGAACCTTCTTAGGTGTTCCTTTGGAATGGCCATAAGAAGAATAGTCCTAGCTTTTCTTTCTTTCTCTACAGCATGTATCTCTGCAGCAGTGACTGGTGGAAGCACTTTAACATTACCATCCTTGCCTACAGAGATCTTTTTCTTTGAATTACCATTCTGTATGACTTTCCACACATCATTATCTATGTATTCTAGTTAATGTTCTATCTCCATTGCCCAAATATCATACTCCTCCTTCTTAAGAATTTGGAGTTTGATGTTGGCCACAGGCACAATCTGCTGTTGTTGCTTTGGCTTCTCATTATCAGAGACAACATCATCATGATTTGATTCATTAGAATCATTGTACGGCTAGAGAATTCATCAACAGGTTTAGACATCTTTATAAGATTTTGGTGAGTGTTTGAGTGGTTGTGATGTATGGATATGTGTTTCTTCTTACTCAGAGTCCCTCCGCCTGGCTCTAATACCACTTGTAGGTCTAAAGTTTTGGATCTAAGCAGCCTTTGTAAGACAATAGATACCTTGGATAAATCCAAACTATCTATATGAGAAACTCTAAACAATGTATACTTGATGTTAATGCGAAATATTAACACAAGCAATAAGAACAACACAGAGAATTACTAACTTTATATTCTATTAACTTTTGAGAAAACTTGACATAGATCTCAATGCCTTAGGGTTCCTTTTATACTACAAGGAAACCCTGATTCTACAAACGTGTGAAAGGATGCATGCATATCTTTCCCCCTCCTAAATTATATCTAAAATGCATGCATACATCCTTTCCTAATAAATGTCTCTAAACTTAATAACTGGTTCAAGCAAAACAGACTTAACTGAACCCCATAAAAAACATAAAACGACTTAAACTATCAACAATGGCACAGACTTAACTTAGTACTTACAGATTAAGCTATCTAATTACCCTTTATAAACTAAGCCTATTTAGACTTTAATTGTTGTTATACAAATCAAATCCTCCCAAACAATATACTTAATATAAAACCATATATAATATACAATATACTATAAAATATAATAATAAAATACTAATAGATCATAATAAATATATAGAAAATAATATACATATATAATAATAATATATACATATATATAATAAATATATAAAAATATATAATAAGTAATAATATAATAAAAGTAATATAATCATGATATATAAATAATATAATGTATATAATATTAAATACATATAATACTACAAATAATATATTATATAACTATATATACACACAAAATATAATACATAATAAATATATAAATATAAATATATGTAATTAATACTTATACCTATGATATAATATGATCAGTATGTGTGTTGTGTGTGTGTGTGTGATGATAATATAGTAAGATATTCATATATATATATTGTATGTATAGTATTTAGTGTGTATAATAATGTAATATATATAGTAGTATAGTATATATATATATATATATGTATATATACTATATTTATATCTATATTATATATACATATATACATATATTAGTACACATAAAATATATATATATATGCTACTTATCTATATATAATATATAGATATACATGCTATATCTATAATTATATATTATATATAATATATATATATATATATATATTATAGTTATATATATATAAATATATATATATATATATATATATAGTAAGTTACTATATAATTATATATCATAATATATATATATTACATAAATATATATATACATCAATATATATATAATTCATATATATATATTTATGTATATATATATCTTATATATATTATTAATATATGTATATATATGATATATATATATACTATATATATATGTATTATATGTATATAGTATATCTATATATATAATATATGTCTAATAGTATATATAATACCTATATAAGTATATGTATATCTATTATAGTATATACTATACTATAACTATATATATATATATAAATATATTAATATATATTATATATATATATATAGTATATATATATATGTATATATATATATATATATGTATATATATATATATATAGTGTATATTTATTATATTATATATATATTAAGATATATATATATATGATATATATATATATATATATATAGTAATATATATATATATATATATAATATATATATATATATATATCATATATATATACTACTAATATATATATACACACTAGTGGCAAAGCCCGCCCGATGGGCGGGCATGACGTATAATTATTCTTTGGGTAGCATTTGTTAACGGAAATTAATATTTAAGGAAGGAAAACATGGCTTATAATTATCATTAGAAGCTATTAGTTATCGATAAATATTTTTTTTGGAAATTATCCTTGATTGTCAATAATTGATAATCAAGTATAATAAACCTTCTCATTGATAATTACTTTTCTTCATTGACTCTTATGACATGTTTATTATATTGCATTGATCAAACAATTATGAATTTATCCCATTGATAATTGTTTTTTTCCCCCAATAAGGTCAAACATCATAATTGTTTGATAAACACCTAGCAACCAAGTATAATAAACCTTTATGTGCTGAACAGTACGTGTGAGAATAATGGCCTTTGTACCAAACCAAAGTACCAAACCCAATTCCACCTCCAAAATAAGCCAACATGACTTGGGTGCTCCTTTTGTATATATGTGCCAAAGGAAGATATGATATATATATATGTAACAAAAAATTTATATATTGGGTAACATGAGATCGCTTATGATTTGGGTGCTCCGTTTGTTAATTAAATGAGTCACATCTATAAAAGGTAAAATTTCATTCGCATAGTTTGACCAACATTGTTTGCAATTATGTTTTCATGAGAAAGTACATCACCCTTGAAGAGATGAGAAAAGTTAGATTAAAGGAGTCAAACATAAAAATTATGAGGCGAGACTGATGCAAAATGGAAGGAGAACCTTTGGCTTCCCAGTGTTTCCACTTGTATAGCTATATCCTTTGGTTGCGGTGGACAGAACTATTTCGGGTATTCTTGGCCCTGAAAAAAGTTGATGCACGTCATATTCTAAAAATCTGTACAGGTTCAACTTGAATGAACTCAGTTCAATGTAATCACTACAAATAAGATGCTTATATAACAGAAATAATTCAAATTTACCTGAATCTCCAGTCTCGTATATGTTATGATCTCAACATATGTTTGCTACGAAAGGGATTCTAACTGATCATCGCTTGCTCCAATCACCTTGACAGCGGCAAATCAGAATGGTGACAAAGGCAAGTTAGGTATGGGTCTAAATGATTATGGGTAAAGACTCTCAGGTTGTACGTGTGAAAAGTATAAAGACTTGGTGTCCTTTTCAGAAAACTGTAGTCAATAATTTTTGTTTTAATAGTAATCTACGTATATATTTTTTTTAAAGTGATTTAGTAGGTTGTATGGGCTGGGACTGTACTACTAAATGACATGCTTAGGAGTTAGGATAGGCGTCCTTGATCACGCTCCTGTATTCCCTGTAGTGGGTAGACGGGCTGGGACTGCACTACTAAATGAGTCAAAAGTTTCACCTACAGTATATGATAAAAAAGAAAAGATGAAAGGTGACCTCGTATTGTAAGTTTAGAGCACGTACTAGCTATGAATTGTTGTTTTTCTATCCAATTTACTACCAAAAAGGTTGGGTTTCCTCCCTGTAAGCAAAAATGGGATCACTAAGTAACCGATAAGATCATTTCAATTTATGAAGATTAAATACAAATCCAAAGTTGATTCGATATCGTATAGCACAGTGTATGATATATATAGCTATCTAAGTATGCAAGATAGATAGAGAGTATGGCAGTCGAGCAGCATTATAACCAATAGGAAGTGATAGAAGAATAGAATATCACTGCTTAATGGTATATCAGCACTAATGTCATTGATTCACGCATAGACCTGTTTATGAATAAAGAAGAAAGATATTTTACTTTTGTAATTCCATATTCTGAATGAAGACCGATGTCGGAGTTATCCTTATATTACTTACATATGTAAATAATAGAACATAAATAAGGCCATAAGCAGATACATAAGTAACGCATTATGCAGTTTTACTTTTGGGGTGTTTGAATTAGCTTATGTTGATCTCAAGGAGGACTGGACAGAAAGAATATGCTCCACATTTCATTAGCAATATCTCCAATGGCGGAAAAAGTGATCCAAATTTTCTCGGCACTTGGCATGCCTTTACCAACTGGTATTCCTGTTAGGCTTGTTATTGGTTGTCCACCTTCTATATAGACCATAAAAAAAATACACACACATAAAAGATTTTACTGTTTTAGATTTGGTTGTTGATGAGACGAAAAATGTTACGTTTTTAGGGGTCGGTTTGAGTCCTAATCCGTATGTTTTTGGTTTGGATTTCACCCAAAGTCGTTTCTTTTCTCATTTTAGGTACTTTTGAAGGGAAAATCACAAAAGAAGCATTTTCGGGCGTTTTCGGAGTGAAAAAGTGCGGAAAACAACAAAAACTTAAAAGACCTTGAAGATTACAGAAGGTGACGCCGTCACACTCTACAAGGTGACGCCGTCAGGAACAAGTGAAGTCCAGAATTGGAAAAATAACTCGTGACGGGCAGAGAGTTCGTAGTGCAA
>LBNU01006917.1:24982-35122 GCA_014162995.1 Artemisia annua
TTAAATTCATCTCGTCTCGTTCGTTTAACATCTCCTTTTATAACTGTAATCATTTCTGACTTGTTCGTTTAACATCTCGTGCTACAACCATATCATCTTCGGATCGTTTTTTTATAACATCTCGTGTATAACCATATCATCTTGGCTCGTTCGTTTAACATCTCGTGTATGAACCATATTTCATCTGGCTCGTTCGTTTACAACATCTCGTGTATAACCATATTTCAATTCTCGCTCGTTCATTCTAACATCTCTTGTACAACATATCAAGTCTCGGATCGTTCGTTTTAAACAGTTCTCCTGTATAACCAATATTCATCATCGGCTCGTTTCGTTTATACAGCTCATGTTATTAACCCATATAATCTCTGCTCGGTTCGTTTTAACATCTCGTGTTATAACCACTATCGTCTCGGCCGTTTGTTAACATATCATGTACTAACCACATTCATCTCGCCTCGTCGTTTACATCATCTCGTGTATAAACCACATCATCCTTCAGCTTGTTGTTTAAGTATAAAATGATTTAACTTTAATTAAAATGATTAAGAAATAAATTTTAAATGATCTTAACTACAGTATAAATTGATTTAACATAATTTAAAATTATTTAAAAATAATTTAAATTGATTTAAATTAAGGTATAAAATTGATTTACATAAAATAATTAAAATGATTTAAAAATAATTTTAAATGATTTAAATTAAGTATAAATGATTTAACTTAATTAAATTGATTTAAAAATAATTTCAAATGATTTAAACTAAGTATAAATGATTTAACTTAATCAAAATGATTTAAAAATAATTTTAAATGATTTAAATTAATTAGTTAAAATTGATGTAAGTAATTTTAAAATGTTGTAAATTAATTATGTTTGATGTAAGTAATTTTAAAATGTTGTAAATTAATTAAATTTGATTTAGAAAAAATTTAATTAAATTTAGATGATTTAATTAATATTGATTTAAGTTAATTATAATGTTATAAAATATTTTATTTTTTAATAAAAACAGCTTTCAGCGGGGACATGTCCCCGCGAAAAGTTTTCACCAAAAAATTGTGTTTCCCTCTACGCATTTACTTTATACCGCAAAAACTTTTAGCGGTGACGTGTCCCCGCCGAAAGTATTACCTCAATTATTAGCAAGACTTTTAGCGGGTACTTGTCCCCACTGAAAGTATGTCCTCAATTATTAACACTTTAGATCTGGGAATTTCACCACACTTAGAAAAAATAAAATTTTCACCACCACCATCTCTCCCATCGTCTTCACCACCGCCATCTCTCCAAAGCAACCACCTACACCACCATCTCCACCACAGCAACCACCTACACCACCATCTCCACCACAGCAACCACCATCTCCACCACATAAACCCCCACTCGCACCACTGTGCACGTTTAATTCTCCCCTCACATCGCATAATTCTTTCCTCCGACCCTCTGATTGATTAATTCTTTCTTTTTCTCATCTCATTTCTTCCTTTATCCCTCTCGTTTACAAGACCCAGGTGATAATTTTTGTTAATTTCTTGATTTTTGTTAATTTTTCATATATGTTAATTTTTGTTAAGTTTTTTATATGAGTTAATTTTTGCGTTAATCTTTGCAATGTGTATTATGTTAATTATTTTTATTTTTTTTATTTTTTATTAATTTTTTTGTTAATTTTTTTTGGTACAGTTGAAGCCGAGACCCAAAGCCAAGAATCGAAGCCGAGACCACAATGCAGCTGCTCTAGGGACCTCACAACTGAGGTTAATTTATTTATTTATTTATTTTTGTGTTTATGTTTGTACCGGGGACATGTCGCCGCCAAAAGTTTGGGATTGCATTTTTACACTAAGGGGTGTTTTAAATTGTAATGGTGTTATAAAAAGGGTAAAAAGGGGTGTTTATACGGGGCTGATTGATTGGTTCAGTCACCCAAAAGGGGGCGTTGTTCGGCAGAACCCCATACGGGTGTAGGGTGTAGGTTGCTTTTGTTTGCTTGAGTCGACCACGTAGGGTGTAGGGTGCATTTATAATGATTAGTTGCCCCATACCGGGCTGATTGATTGGTTCAGTCACCCAAAAGGGCGCGTTTGTTCAGTCACCCGCGAGGGTGTTGCTGTTTGGTTCAGTCACCCAACAGGGTGCGTTTGTTTGCTGAAACGCAGCCCCAACAGGGTGCGTTTGTTTGCTTATCTGGTTCACGCAGCCCCATAAGGGTGCGTTTGTTTGCACGTTACCAGCCCGAGGGGGTGTTTGATTTGTTTATTTATGTTGATATAGATGTTAATTTTTTGTACAGTTTGCCTTCGAGAGCCACAGCCGTGAACCAGGCCGAGTCCAACCGTGAACCACAGCTAACCACAGCCGAGACCAATCGACAGTATGTTTTTTATTTTTTATTTACTCATTTTATTTCAGCTTTATGTTACCTAGTTTATCAGTTAGGGGGTGTTTGTTTCGCCTTATATAGCGGGCTTATGGCTTATTTGGTTTTCGACTTGTGTTTCATGAGCTAACTTTTTCTGGCTAATTTTTAAACTATTCGGATTGTATAAGTTTATTATGACATAATAAGCTTATAGAAGCTGAAAAAGGTTTCAAGATAAGCCAAAAAAGTGAGCTTATGAAACATAAGCCGAAAACCACATAAGCCATAAGCTCGCTATATAAGCCGAAACAAATACCCCGTCCTTAGAATTTTTGAATATTGTGGTTGAAGCTGTTTGTATTTGCATATTTGAATATTGTAAATGATTTTAGGACTTTAGTGATTAATTTTGGAAATTCCCCGTCCGAAGTTAATCATCCCATAGAAAACCCGTCCGAAATTAATTTATTAGAAATTAATTTCGGAAAGTCCCCTGTTTGGGACTGCTTTTTGAATGTTTTGTCTCATTTAGGATATGAATGCGTATAATTGATTTACTATTTGTGAAAATTTCGACAGTGTTTCCCCTTTACTCCTACGAATATGTCTTTAATGCACATATTTGGGGAGTTGAGGGGAAATGCTGCCGAAATTTTCCCAAATAGTAAATTCAGTTATACGCATTCATATATGAGACGAAACATTCAAAGAGTGGGTTAGGATTGCCTTCCATAGTTGGATTAGGTGAACAAAACGCACAACTCGTAATTCCACCTTTATATATGTCATTATTTGTTGCATCATTAAAACGCACAACTCGTGAACATGTTTAATTCTATATAATTATTTGTTTCATCATTAAAACGCAGTTATGCCAATTGATAAGAGTTGGGTCTCATTATCTCGTGCTAGCATCGAATTTTTAAAAGGTTGTAAAGCTTTTTGCGAGTATTCCAAGTCCTTTGTGAATATTGATGGGAATGTAAATTGTCCATGTACACGTTGTTGTAACGTTAGTTGGGTAAAGCACGCAGATTTGTTTGATCACATACACAAATATGGTTGGGACCAGAGTTATACGAAATGGTATAATCACGGTGAACCGGATACCCGGACAGTAGTACCCAACACAAATCATCCTGGGACGAGTGACATGGCTGAGTTCCTTAATGATATACGTCCGAATGAGCCAACTCAAGAAAATATTGGCGAGACAAGTAACGAACCAACTCAAGCAACGACACCTCCTAAACGTAACGAGTTTGAAGCGTTACTTGAAACCGCCAACATTCCACTATACCCGGGCTGTAATTGGATGTCATCATTGGACTTTATGGCAAAGTTTACGAACATTAAGGTCAAAGGTAAAATGAGTGACACCACATTTAACGAAACACTAAAATTTCTCCGTGAATGTTTCCCACCCGTTCTAGGATACAAAATCCCATCGTCATACTATGAAATAAAAAAGACATATAAAACGATCGGGTTAGGATACGAATCCATACATGCTTGTGTAAATGATTGTTTTTTATATCGGGGGGCGGGTAACGAAGATTTGCAGAATTGTCCCATCTGCAATGCTAGTAGATGGAAAGACAAGAACACACTGGGGAAGAAAGTTGCTAACAAGGTGTTGCGTTACTTTCCTATCATTCCTAGACTACAACGTTTGTACAAGTCTAAACACACTGCAAAACATATGACTTGGCATGCTTCCGGGCAGTCTACGGAGAACGGTAAGATGCAACACCCGGTGGATGGTCAAGCATGGAAGAAATTTGACATCCAGTATAAGAAAGAATTTGCTTATGAAAAAAGAAACGTCCGATTAGGGTTGGCTGCTGATGGTTTCAATCCGTACGGCAACCTTAGTCAGTCTTACAGCATGTGGCCGGTAATATTAACAACATACAATATGCCTCCCTGGATATGTATGAGAGAGACTTCTCTTATGTTAACGTTGTTAATTCCGGGCCCAAAATCACCCGGGAAGGACATAGATATTTACTTGAGGCCTTTAATCGAAGACCTTAAGACTTTATGGAAAGATGGGGTCATGACTACTGACGCTGTTACAGGCAGTGAATTCTGTATGAAAGCAGCGCTTTTATGGACTATCAATGACTTCCCTGCTCGAAGTAGTTTGTCTGGGTGGAGTGGGCAAGGTTACAGGGCATGTCCGACCTGTAATATAGATACTCCAGCTATTCGCGTGTCAAGCAAAATCGCTTATGTTGGTCACAGAAGATTCTTAAAAGCGAACAATAGATGGCGGAAGAACAAAAGGGCATTCTATACTCAGCTCGATGATAGACCACCTCCTAGAAAATTTACCAGTCATGACATCTTGACTCAACTTGGGAGATTGCCTATACGTATCCCGGGTAAACATCCAAGTTTTGGGGGTGCGAAGAAAAAACATGATCCTGACCGCGAATTGAATTGGACCAAAGTATCCATTTTCTACGAGCTAAAGTATTGGTCTTTTCTTACACTAAAACACAATTTAGATGTCATGCATATCGAAAAAAATGTGTGTGAAAGTGTGTTGGGTACTTTGTTAATGAATGACAAATCAAAAGACACCAACAAGGCAAGAAAAGACTTGCAGAATTTGAATATTCGTGATGCTTTGTGGCTCGTCAACAAAGGCGGCGGGAAGTGCTCTAAGCCTCATCCCACGTACTCTTTCACAACTGAAGAAAGAAAACTTTTTTGTCAATTCATCAAAGGTATGCGTTTTATTTCAAACTTTATTTGTTCCAACTCAATTCGCATATTCATTTCGACGACTTATTCTAATATCATGATTTTTTTGGTCAATTCATCAAAGGTGTTAAACTACCTGATGGGTTCGGATCTAACTTCAAGCATAAAGTGACAGACAATGATAACAACATAACAGGCTTGAAGGCTCATGACTGTCATATAATGATGTTAATCTAAGCAAACACAAAGTAAATTAGCCTAGCATGTTGAAAGAAAGACAAGCACAAGCATAAATCACACAACACATAGACATATTGTATGAATAAAGATTTATCTTGGATTAAACATGCAAGTTAGAGGGGTTAGGATACCCTCTAAGGTCTCTAATACACGTACTAGGGTTTAACCCTAAAGTTCTCCACTCCAAAGTTCGACTAAAGTTTCACTAGGTTATATAAAATAAAGAAAAATCGTTCTATATATATAGAAAACGCGGGCTGACGGCGTCAGCCCAATAGGTGACGTCGTCAGCTCGGCGATTAGGGTTTCCTGACGGCCTTGATTGACGTAGTCATAATTGCTGGTTCCAAATCTGACGGCCTAGGTTGACGGCGTCACAATTTTGCACTACAAACTCTCTGGCCCGTCACGAGTATTTTTTCCACTTCTGGACTTCACTTGTTCCTGACGGCGTCACCTTGTAGAGTGTAACGGCGTCACCTTCTGTAATCTTCAAGGTCTTTTGAGTTTTTGTTGTTTTCCGCACTTTTTCACTCCGAAAACGCCCGAAAATGCTTCTTTTGTGATTTTCCCTTCAAAAGTACCTAAAATGAGAAAAGAAACGACTTTGGGTGAAATCCAAACCAAAAACATACGAATTAGGTCTCAAACCGACCCCTAAAAACGTAACATTTTTCGTCTCATCAGGCATCAAGGAGACAGGTGGGTAACAATTTATTTGTTGTTTTATTGAATGAAAGAAAGGATGAACACGACTTGTTGTTGTTCTTTCTTTAACTTATTCGAATATAAAACTGAAGCTTGTCTTCATATAAGATCTATGATGTGATTGTGGTCATATCTTTTGAGGATTGTTGAACTCACTTTGAACCACAAATCTGAGATCTTTTAAAGAAGTGTTTTGTTCTATCTTGTTAAGCTTCGATAATAATTAAAGAAGTGTTTGCTTCTAAAGATCAGTGATGATGTATTAGCTTTTGATGTGATAACTTCTTAAGTGGTCTTGAACCTTATGATGAAATACGAACGAAGAACACAGAGGTAGCAATATGTTGTTCTTTTGAAACTTGTTGTTTGTTATCAGTAGCAGATTTGGTATGTTGTTGTTGTATTTTACTCACAAACTAATCGCCACCAAGAACTTAGGATAATCGCCACCAAGAATAGATTTTGACAGCGTTTAGTTTAGACACCATAGACAGAAAGGTAATCGCCAAACTTGAGTTAATCGCTGTTTTTGACAGAAATTAATCGCCACCCTAAGAAAGTAATCGCTACTAAAGAAAGGAAAACTAATCGCTGCTCACAAGTCACAAACAGCCAAAACCAGTAGCTATCTCCCTTTTTTGTTTTTTTCCCGAAAGTGGCTAAAAAACCAATCTCTGGACAAAAATGACTTAATCGCCACTAAGAACACAGCAACAAAAAATTCAGTTTTAACAAAAACTATTTTCAACCCAGTTTTGATACAATAATACTCAAGTCAGTTTTGACAATATTTCCAAAACTCAGAACCCAGTTTTGATACAATAATATTCAAATCAGTTTTGACAATATTTCCAAAACTCAGTTTTGACAACAAAATATCAACAACGAGATATAACAAAGAGGCATGAAACAAAGAAGACAAGAAAAAGGAATTCGAACCAAAAATAAAGCTCAAGAACCAAACTAAAGATCCGAAAATAAACAATCCCAAGTTGAAACCTTGGCTCTTGATACCAATTGTAGAACACTCAATATTAATAACATGTATGGTTTTAGTGTTTATGGTTCAAATAGTATAAAGAGAAGAAGAAGAAGAAAGAAAGAAAGAATAAGATGAAAGTTTAGAGAGAGAAAGAGAGAGACAATGGAACCTTAGAGAGAGAGAAACCAAAAAAAGAAAAATAAATTATGAGAGGTTCACCCTCTCCAAGGATGGAGATGGTATTTATATGTACATGAGTTTTTGCCACTTGGGCTGTGGATCGGGCTGACAGTGAGTAAAGACCCGACCCGACTCCACGAATACTAACTACTTCTAATCTACGTTCTACTAACTATTATAAATACTACGAGCTAAACAATGCTTAATCGTATTTGGGGTGACCGAATCTTTCTTATGAAAAATCGTATTCCTAACAATCACCGACTTTGTGATTGTAGAGGATATTCGTCCGATAATAGATGGTTGTTTAACTCAAGTAGTATTTGGAAAACCGTTTTTGAGGCCTCTAAAATGGATTATGACCCATCCCTAGGGATAGTTAGATTCAAGGATGAGACCGATGAGATAGCCTACCAAATGCCCTATAAGATAGAACAATACCGGCTTTTATCAAACCTTGAGAAAGAGCATAAGCAAGCGGTCTACTATAGGAATAATGAGGATAGACGTAGAGGAGTAGACTATGTTATGAGTAGAATATTTGGTTTCTACAAAGAATGCTTGCAACTAGGTCCGGAATATAAGACTACACAAGAAGATGACCTAAACACCGTGACCAATGATGGAGTCACGTAATGTACGGTGACTTTGAGTCTAGCTACAAGACTCGTTAATAAAGAAAAGCGCTTCTTGGGAGGCAACCCAAGCTTTATTTGTTTGTTTTGTTTGTTTGTTTGTTTGTTTGATTTTATTTGCTTCCGTATGTATGTTCTATTTTTATTGTTATTGATTCATGCTTCAAACTAAATTGTGAATGTTGGCACCAAGAATCACTATTCAGGAGGTCGGGGATGCTCGAAATAAAGGTTAAACATGGTAAAATTAGATTAAAGAATTGGGGAAGGTGTGTGTGTTTTTCTAGAGAGAGAAAGGGAAAAGCCACACACACCTCCTTATTACAATGAACATCCCCCTCTCCTAGTTGCAACTAGGAGAGTATTTATACTACAAGTCACGTAAACTAAGTCCTATTGACAGAACTAGTCCTTGTGCTTTGCTACTATTGCAATTTCCACATATAACATTATTTTCAAGGCTAACAGCATCAGTCCCCAATTATTTGGAACAACATTATGTAGGAGATAGTTTATGGATTTACTTATGGCGTAACAAAATTGTGTATAAATTAGATAAGGAAGCATTTAGTGAATTTGTTATTTTAGGATTTGAGAGGTGAAATGGTTGGAATTAGTGTTTATTAATGCTTATGGTAATTGTTTTAGTGCTTGTGCTTGTTCTTGTTGTTTTTATTATGTTAAAAAGTAGTTGTTTTGGTGCTTAGCCTAATCTGCTTATGCTTGTTCTTGTTGTTTTTATTATGTTAATTTAGTTCATCTAGCTTCTTTAGTATCCATTTAATCTGTTTGAAGCTTAAAAAGTAGTTGTTATAGCTTAAAAAGTCAAACTGATCTTCCATTTTCATGTCTGATTGCTATATTAGTTAACTGTTTTTTGCAATCTGGTTCCCTTGTTGTATTTTGTGTTTGTGGTTTTGATTTTTATGCTTGAACATATTCAAATAACATCCACAGATAGATTTAGGCCATTGAAATTGAGATTGGTCAAAGTTCTTAAGTTATCAAAAAAGTCAAAAAAGTCAAAGTTCTTATGCTTTATCACATCTGATCTAGGCTTAGTTTAGGTGATCAATTGGCCATTAGATTTAGGGCTTTTTGTGTTTCTGTATTCTCAGTAATGTGAACTTCCTTTTTCCCCCTTAAGTTCTTAGAAATCTGCTTATTAGAGTGCTTAATCTTCTGCTTATAGTTGGTCGTTCATGCATGTTTTCTGTCCAGAATGTGAATCTTATTTGGTACTTAATTGATGAATTTGAGTGTTTGATTTGTGGAATTAAGTTGGTTCATGCTTATATGTGTTGTTGGAACATGTTTTGAGAATTTTATGCTTGTTGGTTACTGTAGTGCTTATATATAAGCACTTTGCAAACTGCTTATTTGTTTATTTTTTTTGGTACAGTCTAGACAAAGCCGAAGACCGAGCCGAGACAAAGCCGAAGATCAAGCCGAGTCCAACTGTGAACCACAGCTGCTGCTACCACAGCCGATTCCAGCCGCGACCACAGTATGTTTTTTATGTAATTGTCCAAACAAGGGTGTTTGGTTTATGCTGTCCAAAAGGGTGCGTTTGGTTAACAGCAGCCCAAACAGGGGTGTTTGGTTTATCCTGTATTTTCGGCTTATAAAGGGATTTGTTGGTGAAAAAAATGGGTTAAAAGTGGTTGAAATGAGCATAAAATACCCGCTGTTCCGAAACATAAAATACATAAAAATGGGTTAACGTTTTGCAACTATAGGCTAGAAAAACTAAAAATAAACTTTATAAGCCGAATTGTCGTCGATGGCTGTTTTGCAACTATAAGGGGTATTTGTTTAAGCTTATATGTGGGCTTATGAGCTTATTTGATTTCGGGTTATATTTCATTAGCTTCAATTTTCCAGCTTATTTGGATACTTGTGGGCTTATATAAGTATATTATGATATAATAAACTTATATAAGACGGAAAATTGAGTCTTATGATATATAAGCCAAAAAACAAATACGCTCATAAGCTACAAATAATTGTCTAACTAGTTTCATATATGAATCATTATGTTAGACTATTGTAAATGATTTTAGGACTTTAGTGATTAATTTTGGAAATTCCCCGTCCGAAGTTAATCATCCCATAGAAAACCCGTCCGAAATTAATTTATTAGAAATTAATTTAGGAAAGTCCCCTGTTTGGGACTGCTTTTTGAATGTTTTGTCTCATTTAGGATATGAATGCGTATAATTGATTTACTATTTGTGAAAATTTCGACGGTATTTCCCCTTTACTCCTACGAATATGTCTTTAATGCACATATTTGGGGAGTTGAGGGGAAATGCTG
>LBNU01006917.1:51730-71421 GCA_014162995.1 Artemisia annua
TAGTTAAAGCACACACGGACACGATTGCACAACCTAATAAGTTATAGAATTTGTCTCATACATATATCCCATAAAAATAGTAGAAAAAACGTATGAGTTTCAAAAACAAAGTGTTTACTTTTCATGGATAAGTACTCGTATCATACGTTTGTAAAAAGCTTAGTATCATTGTTCATAAGAAAAGTTTGTATTATTGTCGTAAAAAAAGTTTAGTATCAATCAGTCGTGTGGTAGTAGTGAAGATATAGACTCGGAATACAAATCACGCAAAATAAATATAATCCAAAATATATTATAGTTTAAACAAAAAAATACACAAGGAAAAATTGATAAGAAACATAAGTAAGAAGAGTAAGAAAAGAAAAAGTCAATAGTAAGTTTCGGTGTTTGCCCGGTAATCTCAATTAGTTTGGAAAGTCAATTTAATAGTTTGGAAAGATCGCTTAAGTTTTATAAGAAAACTTGAGTTAATATTTTAAATAATAACGGTTTACAATTTAATAAAACTATATGTTTTGATCTTTGTCGGGTTTTATAACAATAAAGGATCTTTGAAATAAAAGTAATACTTTAGAAATTTTACAAAATTTTGCCATGACTCATCCGTTTGTACAACGTTTTCAAGTCAATAGACTTTAGTAAAACTCAATTTTTCCAAAACAATATTTCTAGACAATTTTCAATTTAACACATATTCATGTTTGTTAATCAAACACGTTACAATAAATGTTTAAACCAAATAATAATTAGTAGCTAACCAAATTTTTAGATTATTTTTTGTTTATTGGGCTTTACAGCCCGCAATTAGACTAATAAGTATTAATTCAATATTTTAGGTCCGTTACAACTCTAATATATTAAATTCGCCACGAGTCTAATATATCACATCCATCTTGAGTCTAGTAAGTCAAATATGTTCAATATAGTTCAATTGTCCAAATAATTTCAATATGATATGAGTCCAGTATGTCAAGTCTTAATCCGTATTATCCAAATCCGTGAAGTATTAATATAGTCCAATACCAAGTATCAAGTCCCAAAAGTAATCCAAAACATACCAAGAATACAATTGTCAAAACAAATAAATCACATTAGTACGATGTTCAATGACCGGAAAAATATTAATACCAGTTATATACAAACTTAACAAATAAAACACAACTCGTATTGTCTTAGTGGGCACTGGCCTGATAACAAATCCAAATGCACACTTAGTTACTTGTGGGCTTTGGCCCATTATACCCACGCAACACAATCACAAACACATTCACATTACACATGAATATAACACTAATGCAAAACAAAAATTTGAACATAAGAACAAATTCAAACACCTCCTTAGTATTGTTAAACTGAGACATACAAAACAAATAAACACCCTTCGGAGTGTTGTTGATTTGAACCGAGGGCAACCAAACAAACACAACACACCTCTGTTGGGGTTGGTGGCTGACCCGAAATCTAACCAAACACCCTTGGTGGGTATTTTTTTATGAGCCGATCATACAAACAAAATAAACACATACGCACCCTTACGGGTTCTCATTGTGTACCGAACAAGACAAAACCAACGCACACTAGTCGGGTTTTGTATACATCGAACATTAACAACCAAACAATCACTCATATTTAAATCCACAATAATATTGAGCAAACAAATAAATATGCAAATCCAAATCCACACCGAGATCAAAACTAAAGTAAATATACAATCCCAAATCCGACCCATAATCCTTACGGGTATCGACTAGATTCCAAACCCTAAACTGGTTCTAACCCGACCCGATTTTAAATAACACCACATACCATTTTTTACAAGTTTTATACCACACAAATTTATATTAAAACATCAATTTAATCCACAAAAAACTAATAAATCGATTTGTGTTTGGTTTTAAATAAGAGAAAATAATAAAAATAGATTTATGTTTCGACATACTCATGAAATTGAGAGAGAAAAGAGAGGCAATGAGGGAGATAAAGATTCGCGAACACAAACACGAACAAACCACGATCTAAAACCTATATGTGACCCGTCTCACTCTAAACCCGAAGCAATACACGAACCCTTGGTCTTGTTGGTGGTGGTGACGGTGATACATAGCGGTGGTGAGGCGGCAGTGGTGGCCGAAAAAAGTGATGGCCGGTTAGGTGTAGAGAGATAGAGTAGTGAGCTAGAGAGAGAGTGAATGTTAGGGTTTGAGTGAATTAAACCTAATACTTTAGTATTTATAGTCCAAAGTTCCAAAAACAAAGTGTAACTTTTATAAAAGTTGAGGGGGTGTGGTGAAACTTTATCACAGGGATCAATGTCATAATTTTTGTAAGTTTGAGGTTCAGGACTCATTTAAGCCCGACAACGATGATTTAGGACTCGAAATTAGTACCATTGCATTTAAAATAATTTTTCCACGAAAACCGAGTATTTAGTAACTCATAAATATTATAGTAATCACATTAAAACGTTTATTAGGTTTACGGTTATGCCGGTACTCGTTGTGTACGGTTTTTACGTTTTGCGGGTTAACTCCTCGTTTTTTAGTCAAATAAGTTTGTAAATGATAGAAAAGGAATATTTTAAGTTTTCTGATAAAAATAATAGTCTTTTACATTACCGGTATTTGATTACTGATGAGGCGAAAAGTGTTACACTTTTAGGGGGTCATTTAAGCCCTAATCCGTAATTATTTGATCAAATATTGCCTGAAATCGTTCCTTTTGTCATTTTAGGTACTTTGGAGAAGAAATATGGAAAAGGAAGCATTTTGGACGTTTTTGGAGCATAAAAGTGAAGAAAATGACAAAGCCTCAAAATATGTTGGAAATAGTACCTGACGGCGTCACGCTCTATAAGGTGACGGCGTCACATGTTGACAAAGAGGTGGATATGAAGTTTACACGAGACGCGCCAGAAAGTTTGTGTGATTTAAAACGTGACAGCGTCACGCTTTGTGACACCTAGGCTGTCACGTTATGAGTTAATGAGATACGGCCCAGAAAGATTTAAAGGGTGACGGCGTCAAGAGTGGATCTGAGCAATCCTTAAGTTGTTCTGGCGGCAAGGTGACGGCGTCAGGGGCTATAATGTGACGGCGTCAAGTTGTAAAATCTATATATATTTTTTTGTATTTTTCATTCATTAGGAAAAGAACTTTAGAGAGAAATTTTGGGAGAATTTAGGGATAAACCCTAGCTCGAATTTTACAGTATTTTCGAGGGTTTTTCACCCTTGTTTCATCCATGCTTAGTTAAAGATAAGTCTTCCATTAATCAATCAATATGTCTATGTGTTGTTTGATTTTATCTTATGCTTGTCTTTACATTAACATGCTAGGCGAGGTTTTTCTTGTGTTTGCTTAGATGTAATGAAACCTAGCTATTGATTGTTGGTTGATGGTTGGTTATTAATTGTTGTGGATGAGTGATTTCAGTGTTAGGCTTAAGAAAACTGGCTAACTTCCAATTGGTAACTTGCTTGAACGTCTTAGGAAACATGAATCGGATGTGTACTACGATTTAATTGGTTGTGTTTAATGCATAAGTGACTATTAATGAGGCCATGGTTAGGATACTAAACGTGTTGCCATAGGAAAAGGTAGGAGCTTATAGAGTTGGGGAAGGACGTACACGGCCCCATGAATGGTATTAAGGAATACAACCCGTCATCAACGCAATTGTAACAAACTAATCAACGGGTAAAAGATAGATAGGGAGTAGTGAAACTTAAGTGAACACGTTTTTCCCCATATTAGTTTTTCTCACATTTACTTTCTTGTCATTTTATTTTTATTGCATTAGTAGTTATTTGGGTTAGTTGACTAGCAACTAATTCCGCCCACTCCTTCAAAACCGAGATTTTACTTGCTTTCATAAAAATATTAAAATACAAAAAGAATCATCACTCACCCTTAGACCTAACTAGAGTAGTTTTCAATCCTAACGAACACTATTCCCCAAGTAGAACGATCAATCCCCCGGTACTTGCCACTACACTATACTACATCGGTCAGGTACACTGCCTGGTGGGGATTGCAAGCTTCTCGAGATCCCTTGAGAAGTAAAACCTTTTGCGTAGACGCAATTCACGCATCAAGTTTTTGGCGCCGCTGCCGGGGAGTAGTTATTGCTTAGGTTGAATTTTATTTTATTAGGTCTACTCATTAGATTCCTTTCTAGTGAGATTTTATTTTCTTTTTATTAGCTTTCTAGTAATATATCTTTTCTTTGTGTTTTTGTTCGTAAAAAAAAAAGAGAGAGAGAACTGCAAAATACATCCCTGTGGTTTACAGGTTTTGCCATCTTACATCCCTGTCAGAAACTTTTGGCAAGATACATCACCCGTTAGGCAAACGTTTGCCACCATACATCCCTCGTTTACAATGAGGACTAACGGTGCAATTTTTTTCTCCATTATCTCTTAACGAGACAGAAAATATTACACCGTTAGCCTTCGTTAGCTAAATGTTTGCACCGTTAGTCCTCATTTTGGGGGTTTTTTTCCGTTTTTTTACGTTTTTTGTCAATTTTTTTTCCGTTTTTTATACGTTTTATTAGTTTTTTTTACGTATTTATCCATTTTTTGTACGCTTTATCCGTTTTTTGTCAGTTTTTTCCCTTTTTTGTACGTTTTATCCGTTTTTTTACGTTTTTATCCGTTTTTGTACATTTAATCCGTTTTTTGTCAGTTTTTTTCCGTTTATTGTATGTTTTATAAGTTTTTTTATGTTTTTATCCGTTTTGTTACGTTTTATCCGTTTTTTGTCGGTTTTTTCCTTTTTTTATACGTTTTATCAGTTTTTTTTTAAGTTTTTATCCGTTTTTTGTACATTTAATCCATTTTTTGTCAGTTTTTTTTTTCCGTTTTTTGTACGTTTTATCCGTTTTTTTTTAATGTTTTTACCCGTTTTTTTACGTTTATTCCGTTTTTTGTCAGTTTTTCCTTTTTTTGTACGTTTTATCAATTTTTTTACGTTTTTATCCGTTTTTTGTACCTTTAATCCATTTTTTGTGAGTCTTTTTCCGTTTTTGTACGTTTTATCAGAATTTTTACGTTTTTATCCGTTTTTTTTACGTTTTATCCTTTTTTTGTCAGTTTTCCCTTTTTTGTACGTTTTATCCATTTTTTTAAATGTTTTATCCATTTTTTGTTAGTTTTGTTAATACAAATATCGCCTAAAAACGTTATTTATATTTTACGATCTTTGCTAAGTTTTGTTAATGACAAAGTATAAACTTTAGTTTTTAGTAAAATATGATTTTAGTTTAAAGTCTTGCATAACTAAACATTTGCTACATTTACATTTCATATAAAACACAACATTTTTATATTTCTTAAAATAGAAATGTCACATCCCATTTATGGTAAGTTTTGTCAACATACATTTAAGGAAAGGTTGTGTGTTTGACTCAACATATGTTTCTTACACAAGTTTTGTGTGTTTGACTTCCATAGTTTTCTTACACAAACTTTTGTGTTTAACTAATATTTAATTGATGTGACTTTGGTTGGTTTGGTAAGTTATTGCAAAACACACTGTCAGACCTAGCGGAACCCTCGTGGTACACGGGCGGAACCCTTCTGTGGGTTCCGCCGTATCCGCCAGACCTGCTAGATGGTTTTCTATAAATACCAAGTCATTTGTTAGAATTTTCTCTTTATCACTTCTCATTATACTTTGCACATACACATTCATATCTTTCATATAACCCTTTAACATCTCATTGTTGTGAAGATTCTTTTGTAGCAAAGAAGTTCACAAGTGCATATTAAGTTACAAGTATTCAACACAACGTTGCAAGACTTGTTAGCTTAGCATCGTGTAGACTTTGTGTAGTTTACACTTCATTTGATTGTGTGTTTTAAGTTGTGATCGGTTAGTATTTTAGTCCTTAAAATACATAGTGTGACGGGAGTTGTTGTACCCTTGTAAAGAACTAAACGGGAGTGGTTGTACCCTTGTAAAAGAACTCAACATCTAGCTTAGTGTCGGTAAACTTGTAAGCGACGTGTAAGGTTTTCTCCGCCGGTGAAAGGAGCTTGTTGACTAGTGAAAGAAACTCTCGAGTTGGATACTCGGGGCGTGGACGTAGGGCAAGGAAAATAGAGTTCCTTGTAGCCGAACCACGATAAACAATCGTGTCATGGTTTGATCGTTTCTTTCGTTACACTTGCATATTACTTATTGTCTTTGTGTTTATATCTTTGATTAAACGGAAAGTTTCAAAAGATAATTAGACTAAAAACCGGTAAACTATTCAACCCCCCTTCTAGTTTTCCACAATTGGCATCAAGAGCTACGTTACTCAAGCTTTTAAAATATATTGTGTTTTAAAACTTGAAACGATCCATGGATTTTGAAAATTACAAAGAAGGGCAATCTATGCAAAGACCACCACTTTTTGAAGCAAATGGTTTTATCTATTGGAAAAACCGATTTGAAACTTACGTGAAATCTAAAGATATAGATTTATGGTTTATAATTGTTGATGGTGATAATATAGTTACAAACACTAAAGATGAAGATCAAAAGAAATTGATTGCTAAGAATAATGAAGCTAAAATGATGTTATATAATGCTTTGCCTAAGAAAGAATATGAAAGAGTCTTTATGTGTAAAACCGCTAAAGAAATTTGGCAATCTTTAATAGTCACTCATCAAGGAAACTCACAAGTTAAGGATAACAAAATTGATCTTCTCATTCAACAATATGAACAATTTGTTATTCCCGAAGATGAAAGTATTGATAGTGCATTTGCTAGGTTTAACACTATTATTACTTCACTTAAAGCACTTGATGAATCTTTTTGTAGCAAGAATTTTGTCAGGAAATTCCTTAGAGCACTCCATCCGAAGTGGAGAGCAAAAGTGACGGCAATTGAAGAATCCAAGGATCTTTCAAGCATGTCACTTGATGAGCTAATTGGAAACCTCAAAGTTCATGAAATGGTAATGGAAAAAGATTCGGAAATAGTTAAAGGCAAGAAGGAAAAAGTCAAGTCTATTGCCTTGAAAGCTAGAGTCCAATCAAGTGATGATGAAGAATCTAGTTCCGATAGTGATGATGAAGAATATGCCATGGCCGTTAGAGACTTCAAGAAGTTCTTTCGTAGACGAGGGAAATTTGTAAGGCAACCTAAAGATGACAAGAAAACCTTCCGAAAAGATCGTGATGATAAGAAAGGAAGAGTTGAAAGGAAATGCTATAGGTGTGGAGACACAAGTCATCTAATAGGAGAATGCCCAAAACCGCCCAAAGGCAAATCACAACAAGCTTTTGTAAGTGGCACTTGGAGTGACTATGAAGAAGATGACGATGAGCCAAAAAATGATGATGTTGCTCTCATGGCTCATGACTCAAATGAGGTACTCTCGGACTCATCTTATTCGTCTATTGATGATGACACCTTACAAAAAGAATATAACAAACTTTGTGAACTAAGCCTAAAAATCATAAACAAAAATAAATTTTTGAAAACTAAAAAGGAGTTTTTGGAAAATGAAGTTTATGAGTTAAAAGAAAAGGCTAAAAGATTAGAAAAGAGTAAAAGTGTTGACACATTGTGTAAATCATGTGAAGAGCTTAAACTCGAAATTGAGAAACTAAAAGTTACTCAAGATGATCTAATAAAACAAACCACAAAGTTTAAGAAGTTTGATAAAAGCATTTCTTGTGCGGATGAAATTATGAAGCTTCAAAAATCACCATTTGATAAAACAGGTCTAGGCTTCATGAAATTAGAAACTTCGAAAGAACAAACGAAACAAGAAAATAAAACACAAGAAACTAGCAAAATTGCTACAGCAACCCGCGGAACAGGCGGAACCCAAAACAAGGTTCCGCCCGTTGAACCCAAAGGTTCCGCCAGGTCTGCAGTAGCAAAAACAGCTTCCACATCAAACCGTTCAAAATTTGTTAAAGTCACATATAAAAATGAAACAAAACCTGCTGTTAAAACTGGAGTAGGACTTGATAAAAATGAATTTAGAACTAAAACCACTCAACCAAAACCTAAGACACCTTTTCCCAAACGCCCCTTTCCAAAAAGCAACTACAACCCACGACCAAACTACCAACATGTTTGGAACCAAAACACTCCTGGACATTACCAAACTCCAAATTACATGTCATGGAATCCTTATGCTCTATTTTCATACTTAAGTCAAGTTAATGGCTTGCTTAACCAAAATGGACCCATGAGAAATTGGGGACCAAATGTTTGAGTGTTTTTCATAAAATAGGTGTGCCTTAAAGTATGTTTGGAACCGGATGAATGGATTAAAGATAGCGGTTGTTCAAGGCACATGACGGGTAACAAAAGCCTCTTCTCAACATATCACAAATGTGATGGAGGTAATGTTACGTTTGGTAGTAAAGCTAAGAGCAAAATCATCGGAAAAGGTACAATCTCTCATGACTCCCTTTTTATAGATGATGTAGCTCATGTTGATAACTTAGGTTTTAATCTTCTTAGTATTAGTCAACTTTGCCGTAATAAGTATAACGTCCTTTTTAGTGAAAATGGAAGTAAGATACTTAAAGATGGCATAACCATAGCCAAAGGTGTTCTTAAGAACAACGTATATGTCATGAAAATGGATCAAACATCTAAAGACAAACTTTGTCTTACTTCATTAGATGAATCCTCAACTTTATGGCATAGACGTTTAGGACACGCTAATATGAGACTAATTCAAAACCTCTCCTCCAAAGACTTAGTTCGAAACCTACCTAAGTTGAAATACGACCAACACTTTTGTGATGCTTGCAAAGTCGGTAAACAAGTCCATAATAGCCATAAGGCTAAAAACATGGTTTCTACATCTAGGTGTCTAGAACTTTTGCATATGGATTTATTTGGTCCATCCGCTATACAAAGTTATGGAGGCAACTTCTACACTTTGGTAATAGTAGATGATTATTCAAGGTTTACTTGGACAAGATTTTTGAAAAGTAAAAATGAAGCTTTTGAAAAATTTGAGATTCTAAGTAAGAAAATTCAAAATCAAGTAGGGTCTAATATTGTGTCTATTAGAACGGATCACGGTCGTGAATTTGATAATGAATTTCAATTTGGAAACTTTTGTGACAAAAATGGTATTACTCATAACTTTTCGGCTCCACGTACTCCTCAATCTAATGGTGTTGTAGAACGTAAAAACCGGACTTTGCAAGAGATGAGTAGAGCAATGCTTAACGAACAAAACATTCCACAAAAGTTTTGGTGTAACGCCGTTGACACATCAACGTACATTCTAAATCGAGTCTTAATTAGACCATTTTTAAACAAAACCCTTTATTAACTATATAAAGGTAAAAAGCCTACATTAGGATATTTAGAGCGTTTGGAAGTAAATGCTTTATTCTTAACACCAAGGATTATCTCACCAAATTTGACCCAAAGTCTTATGAAGGTGTATTTCTTTGATATTGACAAAATAGTAAGGCTTACATTGTTTTAAACAAAGAAACCTTAAGAGTCGAGGAATCGTTGAACGTAACATTTGACGAGAGTCCACCTCCCTCTAAGACATCACCTTTGGTAGATGATGACTTAGTTGAAAGTCAAGCTATGGAAAATCAAGTCACCATAGAAAATGACAAGGAAGAAGAACCACTAAACAAAGAAATTGTTAATGTTAAAGAATCCAAAAGTCATCCATTAGATAATGTCATAGGTAAAATTAACGAGAGAACGTTAAGGTCTAAAGCCCAAAATGAAAGTAACTACTTTTGTTTCGTGTCAACCATTGAACCCAAAAACATAAACGAAGCCATTAAAGATGAGTCATGGGTAATAGCCATGCAAGAAGAGTTAAACCAATTTGTTAGAAATGATGTGTGGACATTAGTTCCTCAACCTAAGAGTCAAACTATAATTGGTACAAAATGGGTTTTTCGAAATAAAATGGATGAAAATGGTGTTGTGTCTAGAAACAAAGCTAGGCTAGTGGCACAAGGATATAACCAACAAGAAGGCATTGACTACGATGAAACTTTTGCTCCGGTAGCTAGGCTCGAGTCAATTAGAATCTTACTTGCATATGCATGTGCACACAACTTTAAACTTTTTCAAATGGACGTCAAAAGTGCATTCTTAAACGGTTTCATAAATGAAGAAGTATATGTTGCTCAACCACCGGGCTTCATTGATTTTGAAAAACCTAATCATGTCTATAAACTTAAAAAGGCTTTATACGGACTTAAGCAAGCTCCAAAAGCATGGTATGATCGACTCAAAACCTTCCTAGTTGACCATAGGTATATCATGGGCTTAGTTGATAATACTCTCTTCACTAAGAAGAAAGATTCACATATTATCATAGTCCAAATCTATGTTGATGACATTATATTCGGATCAACTTGTCAAGAATTATGCGACGATTTCTCAAAAATCATGCATGACGAGTTTGAAATGAGTATGATGGGAGAACTCAACTTTTTCCTAGGACTCCAAATCAAACAACTAGAAGATGGTATCTTCTTTAACCAATCTAAGTATATTAGGGACATGCTTAGGAAATTTGGATTAGAAGATTCTAAACCAATCAAAACACCCATGTCCACGGAAACTAAACTTATCAAGGATGAGGAAAGTGAATCCGTAGATAGCACTAAATATAGGGGTATGATTGGAAGTCTACTTTACCTAACGGCTAGTAGACCCGACATTATGTTTAGTGTTTGTCTATGTGCTCGTTTTCAAGAAGATCCTAAAGTAATTCATCTTGAAGCCGTTAAAAGGATCTTTAGATACATTAAGGGCACTACACACTTAGGATTATGGTATCCCAAAGGAACGGGAATGGACACCATAGTGTATGCCGACTCGGATCATGCCGGTGACTATGTTGATAGAAAAAGCACAAGTGGTACTTGTACTTTTGTTGGACATTGTCTCACCTCATGGTTCTCTAAGAAGCAAACGGCTCTCGCTATCTCAACAACGGAAGCCGAATACGTTTCGGCCGGAAAGGCATGTCAACAAGCTCTTTGGATGAAGCAAGCTCTTGTCGACTACGGAATTCAACTAAACGACATCTCCATCCTTTGCGACAACAAAGGAGCCATAGATCTTAGTAAAAATCCCGTCCAACATTCCCGAACCAAACATATCGAAATCCGTCATCATTTTCTTCGTGACAACATCCAAAAAGGAAACATCTCAATCGAGAAAGTTTCTTCCGAAGAAAACATAGCCGACATTCTCACAAAACCTCTCAAACGAGAACCCTTTAACCTTCTTAGGTTAGGGTTAGGACTCATGGAACTCTCATTGTAGTTCTAAACATCAGACAAAAATCACAAAAACCAAAAAAAATAAATAATTTTTTTTTTCTCAGCAGAGTCGGTGGAACCCTGCGACCCAACGGGCGGAACCCCCTTTTTGGTTCCGCCGTATCCGCCGACCTGCAGAACTTTTTATTTGTTTATATTAAACCAAACACCCCTTTCCACCCATCATTTCCAAACTGCCACTATTCACTCATCCTCACCCACGAATTTTTGATCCTGAAACCATCCTCATTGCTCTCTAATCATCATTGTAAGTATCCTAAACATAATTACACTCCTGATCTGAGTCTAGGAATTCTATTTTTGCACAAAATCAAAAACTCTGGGTTATGCGTTAACTTGAGAAATTAATGTAGAAACTTAGGTGTTAAACAAAACTAATCATGTTTCCTATAGTTAGGAATTGCATTCTTATAAACTAGTAACATGTTTACTAAAACAACCCATGTCAAACTCTTGCAAAAATTTCTCACAAATAGGACAAATATTTTTTCCTCTCACATTGTGAATACAAAATCAAAACGTTATGTTTAAAACATCACTTGCATAATGTCTCTTGAATGCTAAAGGGAATACATAACCAATATGTATTTTCGGGTACATTCAAACGAAGCTACATTGAACTAGGAGCGTTTGGGTTATCTTTTGTTTTACAACAAAACTTGCACTATAAAAACGTTTTGAGCTTCAAAATGAGTCGAGATAACCGCACCTCCACATGGTTTTCATATAGGCACACACTAGAAAATCCACATTGCAATAGTCGTTAACATAGACTAAAATGTGATATTTTATTTTTCGAGGAATCATCATGCCTCCCGTGACTCATTACGATCACAAAGACACCATTAAGTACCTTCCAAAACATCACAAAACCAAAGGCCTTACCGAAAACCAAATCAACATCTTCAAAGCCCTAGAAAAGAGATATGTCCATGAGGGTAGAACCATCAACCCATCCTTCCTAGCTGGAAAAAACCTACCCGCCGAATCTGCGGCCTTTAACTTTGATTGTCTCATAGAGATAAACGAGCCTCTTTGTCCTAGGTTCATTCTAGAGTTCTATGCTTCCGTCAACCTCTCCTCCGATGATTATGGACGTATGTCTATAAATATCTCTGCTAGTGGCCATCCTTACTCGTTCACCCTAGATGAGTTTGCTCAAATCCTAGGTGTCCCAAACCGTGGTACTTGTATCTACACCGACAAGCATACCCTCTCAACTCTTGACACGCTCATTGAACGCATTCATCCCTATGATACACCTCTTGTGTCAAAAGATGTACTTCGTGACCACCTCTTCATTAGGACCACCACCAATAGAAGAACATGTTCGGGAAATGAGGTTAACAGGGATCCATATGGAATGGAACTCAATGAACTCAAGCCCCAATTCGAGAAATGGGAGGAAGTCCTTAGAGCCAATGTCATTAGCACTCTAGGAAACCAGGATCATATCAATGTTTGCCTTTGCTACATGATGTACTCCTTGTCCGTTAGGCAACCCCTCAACCTTGCCTACTACATGGCCAAGAGAATGGCCGACATTCCCGTGCAAAGCACAACGGCTATGCCGTATGGAATGCTCTTGAACCGTCTCTTTAGGTTCATCTCCCCCATTCCTCCAACTCCTAGACGTCTTCGCCTAGACTACTCTCTCATGCCACACACATTTGTCCAACTTAGTGATAAGAGAGTCTACAAAACCCAAGGCTAACGCCCTCATCCTCCTACTTCATCATCATCATCTTCAATGAGTGAAGATGAGACTTTGCCCAACTCTAGGCTTCCACCTCTAGAATACCTTTCACAACTTCCAACTATTCCTAATGAGTTGGCAGAGTTCAAGCAAACGAAGGGGATGTTCAAGAACATCGGGAGGTTCCTTGGCAAGCTCAAGAAGAAGATTGACCGCCAATGAGAGCGGGTGTGTAGGAGTGTTTGGCACTAGGTGCTATTTGAACAATTTGGTCATTTGAACAATGTGTGTTATGTTTTTATGTGTTGGTAGGATATTTGGTACAATTTGGAACATGTATGAACTAACTTTGATGCAGGATGACAACATTTAGCATGTTGTCAAATTTTCAAGTTTATGAAAAATTTAACTAAGTATAGTGAAATTCGCTAGGCCCCGGTCAAAGTCCAACCGTATGCGTGTTTACATGTCCAATTTTTGCATTTCCTAACCATATATGAATTATAGTTTAACTTTTAAGAGTTTTCGGAAAATTTGAAAATCGTCTTGCGGGTCAAAACAGTGGACTGCCATTATTTAAGGGTCTGATGAACTGGCGGCACCCTCAAAAGGGTTCCGCCAGTGTAAATTTCTGGGCAACCCAGAAATGGCCCAACGGATACCGCGGAACCCTCAGATGGGTTCAGCCCGTGTAGTCCGAAGGTTCCGTCAGTTCACCTGGAAATTTTTATTCGTTTTCAAAATTTTAGAAATCCAAACTTCCTCAAATCAACCTTATATGTTAGAAACTCATTCCCTATTAGTTTATAACATCATTAGGAGTATTCTAAGATTCTAAAACCAATAGGAATCCCTTTCCCGCCAAAAACCAAATTAAATCATAACCACCTCAAGGAACCCTCACACATAAAGGAAGGAACCTTCCCAAAGGATCCTTCCAATCCGTGAAACATATTCACCCAACCATTTTGACAAGACCACTAAGCATTTAGTGCAAATCTTTGTCTTCTTACTCCATCACCTCCATTGGATTGACTTCCAATTGATTTGACAACCTTCATTACTCACCCAAATCATTAGAAACCTCAAAATTCCTATGGCCAAACATCAAATCCAAACACTACCTCCAACATCTCTTCCACCCTATAAATTTAACCATCTTAGAACACCTCAAATCACACCATCACCATCAAAATCCCTTCTCTTAAGACTATAAACCACAACCTTGACAATGACGAAGTCAACAATCACCTCTCAACCACCTCGACCCATTCGGAGAACGGCACGAATTAGTGTCAAACCAATTTGCTCACACCAAACCATCAACCTAAGCTCCTCATCTTCGGATGAATTCTCTTCACCCATCAAAAGTGAACACTTTTTAAACCTTGCATCCCCAACTCCATCACCCAAGGGAGCAAATGAGCTCACTACTCCACCACCAACAAAATCACCCATTGACCCAACTCCACCAAGTGCACCAATCCAAACATCCAAAACTCCATCACCATCAACACTACCTCAACTTGAACCAATGGAGTTATTTGGGTCTCCTCCAACATCACCACATCCATTTGTCCAAGATCTTAATGATCTTCCACCTAGATCAACAAATCCACCACCTTTGACAAATGAAAAACCAAGCCCATTGTTTGACCACAATGAGCCTTTTGATCAAATTCCACCACCACAACAAGCCTTCAACCAACCTAAACCATTGTTGTTTCACCCTATTTTCAAAGACATCCATGGCCCTCTATATGGAGAACCAAACTTTGAAAATCATGATCACCCAAGTCCACCACATTCACAACCCCAACTCTTTGAGTCTTTTCTTCCTTCTTATGAGGAAATTCAAAGAATGGTCGAAAACAACCTTCATCAAGCAATGGACTTGCAAACCACATTGCTTGAATCCATTTCAAACCCATCCTCCAACCAAGAAACCAAAACCAACCTACCTCCACCACCATCATCTAATGACCCATTTCCACCCACTCATCACCATGCTTGCTCACAATGTGAGCAAATGGTCAAAATAGGTGAAAGCATCGAGATGTTGCTTCACCATTTTCAAGATGAGACCCGCTTCGCTATACAACACATCCTAGAACGTTTGGATGCTCTTTCCCATCCAAACCAATCCTAGAGCCCTTTTGGAGGCCTTTTGCCCCATTTTAGGAAGTGTTTGAAGTCCTCTACTTATAGAAGTAGGATTTTATTTTTCTTTTATTTCTTGGTTATTTTTAACTTTATTTTTAGTTTTTTTAGAAGTAGGGGTGTATTTTCATTTCTTGTCTATTGACTTTTTGAAAGTCAAAATTTTACTTGGAATGATATCTTCTACTACTATCTTATTTTCATTATTGGTTGATCATATATGAGTTGTGATTATGGTTGATTATATTCTCATAATATGTGGTGAGTACATGCTTGATTATGTATCATTATCACCAACTAACCATTTTTTTGTAGGTTCAAAATCCATGTTTCCCAACTTGGCACTCCTTTTAGGGGGAGTATCGACCAAGGGGGAGCAAGTGCATAGTTCCGCTACGCTACTCTTCTTTTTGTTTCGACAAAAAGGGGGAGAAAGTTATCTAAACTTAGTAACTTAAAATGATTTTCATCAATTAAGTAAAACAAGTTTGATACAACATTTTTTTTAAGTCTTAACACTAAAATTTGTGAGTTACTTAAAAACAAAGTTTATGTTTTGTCATCAACAAAAAGGGGGAGATTGTTAATACAAATATCGCCTAAAAACGTTATTTATATTTTACGATCTTTGCTAAGTTTTGTTAATGACAAAGTGTAAACTTTAGTTTCTAGTAAAACATGATTTTAGTTTAAAGTCTTGCATAACTAGACATTTGCTACATTTACATTTCATATAAAACACAACATTTTCATATTTCTTTAAATAGAAATGTCACATCCCATTTATGGTAAGTTTTGTCAACATACATTTAAGGAAAGATTGTGTGTTTGACTCAACATAGATTTCTTACACAAGGTTTGTGTGTTTGACTCACCATAGGTTTCTTACACAAGTTTTGTGTTTGACTAAGAATTTATTTGATGTGACTTTGGATGGTTTGGCAAGTTATGGCAAAACATACTGTCAGACCTGGCGGAACCCTCGTGGTACACGGGCGGAACCCTTCTGAGGGTTCCGCCGTATCCGCCAGACCTGCTGGATGTTTTGCTATAAATACCAAGCCATTTGTTAGAATTTTCTTTTATCACTTCTCATTATACTTTGCACATACACATTCATATCTTTCATCTAACCCTTTAACATCTCATTGTTGTGAAGATTCTTTTGTAGCAAAGAAGTTCACAAGTGCATATTAAGTTACAAGTATTCAACACAACGTTGCAAGACTTGTTAGCTTAGCATCGTGTAGACTTTGTGTAGTTTACACTTCATTTGATTGTGTGTTTTAAGTTGTGATCGGTTAGTATTTTAGTCCTTAAAATACATAGTGTGACGGGAGTTGTTGTACCCTTGTAAAGAACTAAACGGGAGTGGTTGTACCCTTGTAAAAGAACTCGACATCTAGCTTAGTGTCGGTAAACTTGTAAGCGACGTGTAAGGTCTTCTCCGCCGGTGAAAGGAGCTTGTTGACTAGTGAAAGAAACTCTCGAGTTGGATACTCGGGGCGTGGACGTAAAGCAAGGAAAATAGAGTTCCTTGTAGCCGAACCACGATAAACAATCGTGTCATGGTTTGATCGTTTCTTTCGTTACACTTGCATATTACATATTGTCTTTGTGTTCATATCTTTGATTAAACGGAAAGTTTCAAAAGATAATTAGATTAAAAATCGGTAAACTATTCAACCCCCCTTCTAGTTTTCCACAAGTTTTTTTTCCCGTTTTTTGTACGTTTTATCATATTTTTTTACGTTTTTATCCGTTTTTTGTACATTTTATTCGTTTTTGCCATTTTTGTTTACGTTTTATCTATTTTTTCTACGTTTTATCCGTTTTTTGTACGTTTTATCCATTTTTTGTAAGTTTTATCCATTTATCAGTTTTTCCATTTTTTTACGTGTTATTAGTTTTTTTACGTTTTTATTCGTTTTTTATGCGTATAAAACGTTAAAGAAAACTGACAAAAAACGGATAAAACGTACAAAAAAGGGATAAAAACTGATAAAACGTACAAAAGATGGATAAAAACGTAAAAGATACTAATAAAACGTACAAAAAACGGAAAATAAGTGACAAAAAATGGATAAAACTTACAAAAACGGATAAAAATGTTAAAAAACTGATAAAACGTACAAAAAAGGAAAAAACTGACAAAATACGGATAAAACGTAAAAAACGGAAAAAAAAAACTCAAAAAGAGGACTAACGGTGCAAATGTTTGGCTAACGAAGGCTAACAGTGTAATATTTTCAGTCTCGTTAAGAGATAACGGAGAAAAAATTTGCACCGTTAGTCCTCATTGTAAACGAGGGATGTATGGTGGCAAACATTTGCCTAACGAGTGATGTATCTTGCCAAAAGTTTCTGACAGGGATGTAAGATGGCAAAACCTGTAAACCACAGGGATGTATTTTGCAGTTCTCTCAAAAAAAATCTTTTCATTGACTATTCCGTTTGCCATTATAGAGAACGCGAATCCACCCCTTACACCTGACGAAGTAGCGTCATTGCGTAACCAAATTGAAAGTGAAATTAGGGAGCTTAGGGAGCTTAATAGGTTAATTGACGCTGAGCTCGATCATGCATTTAATGACCTAGCAGGTGCCTTGTACGCAAGCAAGGATTTAGAACATGATGATCTTGTGAATTCTGGAAATTAAATGGAAGGAAAGACGAGGGTGATATGTGTCATTTTACACATATCTTTTCTTCCATTTTTCTGAACCAAAACAACCAAAAACACTTAAAAATGATCAAATAATGTCGCAAATATCCTTGGAGTGTGTTTTTGCGTGTTTCAGGTACAAAGGATTGAAAACAAGGCAAAAGTGGACAAAACCAAGCTTGGATAAAAAAAAAGAGTAAAAAGATAGACATTTCCAGATCATCTCGACACCATTTGAGCATTTATTGAAGAAAAGAAAAGTTAAAGTCAATTCCGGGATACAGTGTTGGAGCATGAAAACCGAACCCGAATACCCAATAATATTTTTATGGACCAACCCGACCCTTTTCAATGGGCCGAGTCAGCCCATTTTAATATTAACTAAACAAACCCATTTGAACTACCCAAACCATTAACCAAATCCCATACAACCCAAACTAATCCTATAAACCTAAACCCACTACTCAGCCCAAATCAAACCAGGCCCAACACCCAAAAACCCACCCACGTTTATATACTTCCGGGTCAAACAAACAGTCAAACACACCCTCTCATCTCCTTCCTCCCCTTTACCCTGTGTACAAAACACCATCTCCTTTAAGCCTACTACACGCCACCATCCCAACATCTTTGTCTCCCCCTCCATTCCCCAAGCACCTACTCCAGCCACCCTACAACATCTCCTAAGTCAAAACCCATGTGATACAACCCAACCTCCCTCCTCCACGTTGGCAATCCACCTCATTTGGGCGCCAAATTACATCCAAATGCTGATATCATCCCTAGATAGCATCAATGGTTGAGATAGCTCCCAAGAAAGCACAAATGGACTTTGAAGCTGATCCTACTCACACAAGAAACACAAGGCAAAAGGAACCCTAATTTTTAGTTTTAGTATAAATAGATAAGTTGTAAGCCTTGTGAAGGCAGTTAGTTAATCAGTAGGTTTTAGTAGTAGTTAAGTAGGGATTTAGAATATTTTTCTGTGGTGTAAGTTAGTTTTTAATGTACTCCTTTATTTTAAATCAATGCAATTTAAGTTTTTTCTTCATTTAGTGTTATCAATTCATATAACTATTTTCAAACTGCTTATTTATCTTTCCTTATTGCAACTGAGACAGAGTAATTGTGTTGATGGTGATTCTAGGTGAATTATGGTGGTAGATAGTGGTACTGAGTTGGTGTATAAGCTTATCTAAAGATAAGCTGTGGTTGAAATTAAATCCTATGTCAGTTAGGATGTTAACTTGTAAGTTTCATAATCACTCCTAGTTTAATTCTTCATTATTAGTATAGCATTGCAGTGTGTATTTATTATAATTTCATCGTTGCTAGTTGATTATGATCTAGTTGTGCTTGTGTTATTATAAGCTTGAGTGATTATTTGAGCCACTGTTTCTAAGACACAACATAATCTGTTAACTTGTGATAGTTGAGAGTTTTTTGTCAAATGAGTTAGCTTACTGTTTCAATGATCTCTAGTAGAGATTAGTGACTGATTTTGATCATGTGAAATAATTGTTGTTGCTTGAAGTTGAGGATAGTGTAAAGGTAGATTTGAAGGGTGTTTGGATCTGTTAATTGCTTGATGTTCTAATTGTTATTTTTTGCTACTGCATAATTAGTATACACTAGGGTAACATAGGTTAGTTATAGTCTTGTTTCAGTGGTTGTCCTTTAGAAGTCAAAGATTGCTTGTAATCCCTTTCATGTCTAAATAACTAGTCCACTGCTTATGCTATTGTGCTCATTCATTCAAATTAGTGTTTGAATTAGTAAGTTTGATAATCCAACATGTTCAACATACATCTAGGAGTAGAATTAAGCCATTGAGATTCAAATTAGTCCACTGTGTAGGGTTATGAAGAAAGT
>LBNU01006917.1:91053-103793 GCA_014162995.1 Artemisia annua
TTGCCAACTTCCTATTTATATTCGAATAAAGTGCATTTGGTTACCATTCCAGGCTAACTTCAAATGGGGCGTCAACTGCCAATAGATCTATTCACTAAATTCGCGTTCACTCGCAAGTGATTAATGGATCGATATGAGGGACTTTTGGCAATGGTGGTACTTAGGCAATAACAATCAGGATAGCACATAGAAAAATACTTGTGTTCATGTTTGTAGCATGTAATATGTTTCAATAGACAAATAGAGTGTTTAATCAATCGAGTAAAATATTTAAGATAAACGAATTTGTAAGTAAAACGAGCATGCATCTCCCCTAAAGAGTTCAAAATAAGTAAAAGAGGGACTATGACTCACCTTAGATATAAGCTGTCTGAAACGATAAGTCGAGTAGCAATAGTGTGTGGCACCGACATGCGACCTAAGTTATTATGGCAAGTCTTAGTTTACAGCTTTGTGTACTCACGATTCTAAGTGTTTAATTAACTTTAAATGTTCTCAAAGTGGTCGTGTTTAATATTGCTTGTGTGGCAGATTTTACGTTTAAATCATTTCAAAGTGTTTGTAAGTATTGGCTCTTGGACAAAGTAGACATGTAGATATATATACAAAAAGTACTCAAGATGGATAAGTTTCTGGTTCGAGAAATACCGAAAGACTTAATACGGAAGGTATTCACAATGAAAGTATTTTTGAAAATTACATGTGGTTGGTAAAATAATAATAAATACTTTATGTTAAGTATTTATCTTAATAACGTTTACGTAATGCAGTATATATAAATGTGTTTATATCTATTTAGTTAGTGGATGATAAGTTAGAAAATATTTAAATTGTTTTTTTGTTATAAATATTCTCTTATCATTTTAATCTTCGTCATTGTCGAGTTTTAATAATAATTACTAAATATATAAGTTTGACTAAAAATGTGGATACTTCTACACCATGTATCTCTAGCATGCTGAGAAGATTTTGAAATCTCTCATAAGCAGCATCAAGCCCTTCTCTTTCTCCAATAGTAAAGGTTTCAAACTGCTTCTTCAACAAACTTCTGTGCATCTTCTTGGAAGCATCATTACCTCCAAATCTTGTCTTGATAGTAGCCCATAATTGTTTTGCATCCTTAGCATTATGAAACTTTAGCAGGTGACCATCAGGTATAGCAGACAACAGTATGTCGAGAGCTTTGTCTTGATTTCTTTTCACAGTAGCAGTGAGTTGTTGCTGAGGTGGTTTAGGTTGTCCAGCAACTTCTACAGGTTCTTCAATAACTTGATTGTCATTGATAATGATATCCCAGAGCGCAGAGTCAGTGATAGCAATGTACTGCCTCATCTTCATGCTCCATAGATCATATTCACCCTTCTTGACTATAGGAATTCGGACAGTGGTGATGGATGGCTTTGGTGTAGGTTCAGGTGTCGACATCTTGTAGGGTTGGTTTAGAAAATCGGTTTGGTTTAGGGTTTCTTCTTAATCAGAGTTTCTACACAAGCTCTGATACCACTTGTTGGATCGTTATACTCTGACCAAACTATTTTATATAGCTTGTTAAGGGCTTAGCAGTCTTGGATAAATCCTAAACTACTAACAATGAAACACTGAATTACACTGTTTAAGTATGCGGAATTTACTTAACAAAGCTAAGAAGAATAACAAACTTCAACGATTATATTAACACCTTGAATCTGCTTATCAAATACAGACTCACAAACAACCCTAATATCTCTAATATCGAACTTTAGCTTTTCTCTAAATCGTATATCTCTAATGTTGACCTAGGGATCCTTTTATAGGCACAAGGAAAACCCTAGTAGGTTTACAATACTTGAAAGAAAAGTAAACTAACTCTAACTTTAGAATATTCTAGNTAACACCTTGAATCTGCTTATCAAATACAGACTCACAAACAACCCTAATATCTCTAATATCGAACTTTAGCTTTTCTCTAAATCGTATATCTCTAATGTTGACCTAGGGATCCTTTTATAGGCACAAGGAAAACCCTAGTAGGTTTACAATACTTGAAAGAAAAGTAAACTAACTCTAACTTTAGAATATTCTAGAATTTACATAATATTCCTAATCTAATCTTTGCATGTCGTCAGTCTTTTAATCCTTTGCAGTACTTTGACTTTATTCAACGAGCAACACTTTGATCTTGAGCAGTACTTTGACTTATATACTTAAGCAGTACTTTGATGTCCAGCAGTACTTCAACATTTATACCCCAACAATCCTCCCCTAACTTGAATTCTACTTGTTTGACTTCAAGTTTCTGTTTGTAATCTTAATCTTCGAGAAAAGATTGTATCTTTGAAAGACATACTCGTTGTTTTGTTATCATCAGTATGTAGTATCTGCAATCTTTATCAGCAACAATTCTTTGTCTTTACAGCAACTTAATTTCTTTTCTGCTACTCAGCAACATAAGATACATCAAATCATGTTAAGTTTCATACTATTCTCATCACTTCCAGGTGTGTTAACTCTTGTGAGAGGTGAATCATTGAAAATTAATGGATTTTGATGTCTCTTTACCAAAGCCATTAACTCTGGAATAGCCAATGTTTAAGTTAAGTAAACCATGGTACATTGATAACCATATGATTTTTAGCGAATCATCAGCTATCAATGGATTTGAGTAGTCTTTACCAATAGCCGTTTGCTTTTGGACTAGCTAATTCTTTTAGTACAACTACCATGGTGAACTAATTACCATATGAATGGATTTTCCACAGCCTTTACCACAAGCCATTTTATTGTGGGCTAGTCAACTCTTCACTTATCACAGATATGGTGAGTTGAAAACCATACAATTTTTAGTAAATTGTCAACTAAAAACGGATTTGATTATCACATCAGAGCCGTACCCTCATGATGAATCAAACTCTTTCTTGTCTGTTAAACATGGTGAGTTGAATACCATTTATTGTGTAGCACAAGTACTAACACCATGTATATCTCCAAAAACAATTTGTTGCTGTAATTCCTTGTGCTTCAAAAAGTATTTTGCACATGACAAAAATTGTTATTTCAAAAAGACTTTACTGGTTTTAGTCTGCAAACAGTACTTTGTGAAAGTACTGTTTGATCAGCAGTACTTTGAATAAAGTACTTGTTTATTCAAAAGATTTTAAACAATTAAGATCATACCAGTATTTACTAATCATCATCCTTCAAAATTGTCCAATTTATGAACAAATTTATCACCATTAGAGCAGTTTTATCCTCTTGCTCTACTTCCATACCATGATCCAGCATCCTCATCATCAGAATTCTTGTAAGAGGATATCTCCTTTCTGCTAGCATATGAATCATAGTACCATCTTCCAACTCTAAGACATGTACACCAGCATTTGCAAAGAATCTCCAACTTTGAATCTCCCAGACTTCTTGATTCTTCCAAACATCAGTTGTGCTTGTCTCTTCTGTTTCCCACATTGTTGTCAGATCTCCCAGCAACACTACACCAATTCCATTGAGTGGAATGTGTTCAAAATAAGCTTGAATCTGTTGATGTAGATGAAACAAATCTTCTCTGTCTATAAAGTGCAATACATCTACCAACAAATTAAATGCTCTGAAGCTGTCATCTTCTCTATGAAAAACAAAATAATCTCCATCTTTTTCAGATTCTATCACTTCCAAATCTGATATCTTAGCCTTTGAAGCAACAACTTCTTCTAACTTAGGAAGCTCAAAGTCAACAACTCTTAGGTAATTCCTCAGTTCATCAATTGTGTTTGCTCTTAATTCCACTTCAGATTTAGACTTCTTTGATGACTGTGATTTAGTTGTTATTCTTTTCCTTTTATTACTAGCTTCCATCATCTGTTTTCCTTCTTCAATATCATAACCAATAATGCCGGCTACTTGTCTTTGATATTCTTCTCTGACAGCATTATATAAATCCTTCATTTCTTGATACTTTAACTTCTGTAAACCTTTGTATCCTCGACCTTTCAAATAACTCATATAAAAATTTCTTTCTTGAGCCTTTGTCATTGGCCTTCTTGGTTGAACAACAATCTCTCTTTCTTTTACAAACTCAACATCAAGTTCTGCTTGTAACTTTTTAGCAGCTTCTTCACCTTTAGCTTCTTGAATAGCCCTTATTTGTGCTAAAGTGAATTCCTTCTTCTTCTTCTTCTTTTTCTCTGGTTCTACCAAGATTCTTTTTCCTTTGTCTTTAGGATCAACTTTTTAAGTAGGCTGAGGAGAAGATTGCAGATCTTGAGTCTGTTCAACTTCTTGAATAACAATGCCTGTAGGTCTGGATATACTCATCATAATCTGAGGTATTGTCTCTTCATCACTGTTAGTAGACTTTATTATCTCTTCTTCTTCCTGAACTGGATTGGATGGACCCACATCTTCTTCAAAATCTAAGGTCCTTGGTGTAATGAGAGACTGCCTCACAGTACCTTGAGAAGTATCTTGATTAGCAATATCTTGAGCAAGACCAACACCAGTACCTTCCAAGTCCAATTCTTCTGTATCACCACTTCTGACTTGAATGTCAGCTTCTTGAAGATTTATTTGCTCAGTCTCATCACTCTTTCTTTAAACAGTATCTTGATGAGGAACGTGTTCTTCAAGTGGTGTCTGTGGAATAATGAAACCACTATTAACAGCATCTTGATCAACAACATCAGTACTTTGATCAACAGTCTTTTCATCCACAGTCTTTTGATTCAAAACAGTATTTTCATTAACAGTATCTTCAAAGACAGCATCTTCATTCAAATTCACATCGTCCTTATTCCTCCCCAATGTGAATGAAGATAGCTTTCTTAGCCTCCTCCTCTTAGACTTAAACTTCTGGAGACCTTCTGGATGTTGTTGAATGAGAGACTGAACTATTTTCTTCAACTCCTTATACTTCTTTTGAAGAATTTCCATAGCAGTAGCTTGAACATCATAAGCTCTCTTCAACCTCTGCAACTCTCTTGTCAAGGCATAATTATCCAGAACCTCCTCTTCATCAGGTGTAACCTTATCAGCTCCCTCATCTCCTCCAGATGTCTGAGAACCATCTGTGGGAGTATAATCATTGGGAGTGAGTGGTTGATTTACACCATGATCTGAATCTTCAATAGCAGTACCTTGCAGAGAAACAGTCTTTTCTGTTGAAGCAGTCTTTTCTCTTGAAGTAGTCTTTTGAGAGATTTCTTGAACTGGTGAAGAAGCAATGTTTTGAGAGACATCTTCTCCATTTGAAGGTGACTTCTCAGACTGTTGAGAATCATCTTGAGATGGAGTGGGAGCATAGTCTGAATATTCAGGTGCATCTTCTGAATCTTCATGAGCAGCATCTCTAACAACTTGTGCTACCTCCAACATGTGAGCAGTGAGAGGTGTATCCCTACCAGAAAATTTAGCACTCTTGGTGGCCATGAAGGTAAACACCTTATCAGGAAGAGTAACAACCGGTAGAAATTCTTGGGGTTTAGGAACACCTTCAAGCTGTTTATTCAAAAAGACCTGTATGAACCTGGGATACATCAAAAATGGAGAACCATTCTTGATGTGTTTAAGCATACCATCAAGTATCATCCAAGAAATATTAAATGACTGATTAGTAGCTAGTCCTACCAAGGCAGATGCTATTGCTTTGGGAAACTCATTCCAAGCAGTACTCTTGTTGCTTAGACAATGGAGTAAGACATAGATCAAATATTTCCAATGTGGACTGAATAAGGGTTTGTCAAAGGTAAGCTTGCGAAGTGAACCCTCATATCCAATATCCCTAAGTGTATCCCAAAGTACCTCTTTAGCAAAACAAGCAGTACCTTCTTCATCATTAAACTGAAGATCTGCTCTTATAGTATCCTCTGTAATTCGAATATTATGCCCAACAACCTTAGCCGTAATAAACCAAATATCCATCTCCTCCCATCCAGCTTTAGCAGTAGCCCAAAACTCTTGAATCCAAGGTCCAATAACATCGGGATTGACGCATAATTGATTGACGACCCAGTGAGAAAATCAATTATATCATGAAAATCAACATTCAATTCCATTTTATCCAAATTAGCTACCATATTGTGACGATTACAAGTGGAACGAGCCATTGTTGTATGATTGAGTAAGTAAGAGAGCGGCGAAAGTTATGTTTATAAAAATTGGGATGTTAGTTATAAGGAAAGAGAAAAATTTGGTAGGGTAAAGTATATATGGGTAAGATTTAAAAAAATCGAATCCCAATAAATGCGCAAACCGTTATTTTTAGCCCTTATTCCTTTCCAAGAAAACCAAATAATATTTTACCACACTTTTGTTACCGTTGGAATAGTAACAGTACTTCCAACATCAGCAAAGCAGTACCTTCATTATAGCCGTTGAACAGTACTTTCAGCATCCAAAACCCATTTGCCTATAAAAAGACTCTTCATACACACTTTACTTCATCACAAAAACATATCAAAGGCTTAAAAAAACTTATCTTCAGCTTTCAAAACCATAACTTCACCATGAGCAACTTTCCATTGGTTTATATCTCATCTGATGACTCTAGTGACACAGAGATTGAGTATAATTTTGACTCTGATTCTGATTCAGACTCAAATCCAGGATGGAGTGATTACTTTCCTCCTACTGCATCAAGCTCAAACCAGATGAACTCTAAGAGAAAGGCACCAACTGCTGCTCCAGCTACAACACTATCCAAAGAACTGCCAAGAGCCTTGAACCAAGCTTTAGAGGCTGCCCTGAAGAACCTGAAGATTCCTGTGGAAGAGAAGCCTGCAAGACTAGAGAATCCTCCGATGCAAGTGCTTTTCCTAGCTTGTCCAAAAATGCAAGCATCTTTTGATGAAAAGAGAAAGAAAGCTCAGAAGGTAAAGCACAACTACCAGGGTAAAGGGAAAAAGCCTATGGAGTAGTTTATGTAGGTTGTAGGTTTGCTTGATCATGTATCTCTGTTGATGTAATGACTGTGGTCTTGAAGATGAATGTACTTTAACTTTTAATGAATAAAAGTTCTTTTCTTTTGAATGATATATGTAGCCTCCCCTCAAAATATGACTATCTATTAATGCCTCCCCTCAAAAATAGCCTAAAAATTGATCATACCAATACTTACCACCAAATGCTTGAATCTTGAAACATCAAAGCCTTTTGTGAGTAAATCTGCTACATTATCATCTGTATGAATCTTGACAACATTAATCAATCTGTGCTCATAACAATCTCGAATAAAATGATGCCTAATCTGAATGTGCTTAGTCTTGGAATGATAAACTGGATTCTTCACAATACAAATAGTACTCTCATTATCAATGTTGATAGGAGTATTCTTGAAATTGAATCCATAGTCCAAGAGTTGATTTTGCATCCACAGTACTTGTCCACAACAACTTGCAGCTGCAACATATTCTGCTTCAGTAGATGAGGTTGCTGCAATTGTTTGTTTCTTACATTGCCAAGAGACTAATCTTCTTCCAAGATATTGGCATCCACCAGTGGTTGATCTTCTATCAAAATTATCTCCAGCATAATCACTATCTGAAAAAGCTTCCAAGTGAAAAGGGGACTCCTTAGGATACCACAATCCTAACTTAGGTTGATGCTTGAGATAGGCAAAAATTCTTTGTACAACATTCATATGAGAAACCTTGGGTGAAACTTGATATCTTGCACATAGACAAACAGCAAACATGATATCAGGTCTTGATGCAGTTAAGTACATGAGACACCCAACCATAGATCTGTAAAGCTTGACTTCCACTGGTTTGCCATCTTCATCTTTACCAAGTGAATTTGAAGATTTAATGGGTGTAGTGACTGGCTTGATAGAATTGAGGTTAAACTTCTTAAGAATGTCAGTGACATACTTATCTTGACTTATGAAGATACCAGTACTTGACTGTTTAACTTGAAGCCCCAAAAAGAAAGTTAACTCACCCATTGAACTCATTTGAAATTCTTTCTGCATAAGTTCTTCAAATTCTTTCACCATGGACTGTTTTGTAGCTCCAAAGATAATATCATCCACATATACTTGAACAAGCATGATATCCTTTTTGTCTCTTTTTATGAACAAAGTCTTATCAATGGCTCCTCTCCTATAGCCATGTTGTACCAGAAAATTTGAGAGTCTTTCATACCAAGCTCTAGGGGCTTGATGAAGACCATACAATGCTTTGACAACTTTGTAGACTTTGTTGGGATGCTCAGGATCTTCAAAACCAGGAGGTTGTTTAACATAAACCTCTTCTGTAATCTTGCCATAAAGAAAGGCACTCTTTACATCCATTTGATAGACTGGAAATCTCATATAAGAAGCAAAAGCAAGGAATAGTCTGATTGCTTCAATTCTTGCTACAGGAGCAAATACTTCATCATAATCCACTCCTTCTTCCTGTCTATATCCTTGTGCAACCAATCTTGCTTTGTTCTTGATGACATTACCTCTTTCATCTCTTTTGACTCTGAAGACCCATCTTGTACCAATTACCTTCATGCCATCAGGTAAATCACATAAGACCCAAACTTCTTGAAGCTTAAACTGTAGAAGTTCTTCTTGCATAGCTTCAACCCAACTTTCTTTAGTTAAAGCTTGAGCTATATTCTTGGGTTCTTCTTGAGAGATGAAACAAGCAAACAAACAAGTCTGTTGATCCTTATGGTTCATCCTGTTTTGTTTATAAACAAAGCTAAGCAAAGCATTATGAGGCTTGATGGTATTTTTAGCTTTAGACCTTGTAAGAACACCAGAAGTAGGAGAACCAATAATCTTATTTGTAGGATGATTCTTATGTACTCTTGAAGTGTGAGTAGTTGGTACAGTAAAATCATCTTCCAAATTTGTGAAATCAGGACCTTGCTTAGAGAAAATTCCTTCTTCTTGCAGCTCATCATCTGATTCTTCAAAAGGAGGCATGGATGGACCAGGCCAATCATCAGTATTTTTCCAAGTGTTTGAATTGACCCCCCCCAGAAGTACTTTCAAATGGAGCAGCAGTACTGTGATCCAAAGTACTGGGATCCAAAGTGCTGTTGTCCAAAGTACTGTCAGATGAATTTTTAGATTTTCCCTTTATCTTCTCTGCTTCATAAGCTCGTCTTTGTTCATGTTCATAGGACTTTGCAAGTATTTCTTGAAAAAGCATCCTATTGAGTTCATCTTGAATGGCTTGATCTTCATCAGAAATTATGGGAGTTGAATTAACAGTACTTTGTTTTTCAACAGTACTTTGCTTCTTGTTAACAGGAATAGACTCTTTATCTGGAACAACTGTAGAACTTGCATTAACACCATGAACTATGAACTGTGAGTCTTCTTCTTTTGAATGAACAACTTGATCTCCTCCCTAACAGGCACATAGTTCATTGAAGGAGTCAATACATCAAGGTCAAACATCCAATCAGGACCTTTACCTCTTTGGTTTGTCTGATCTTCAAGGAATTCAACATGGAGACGGTCTTGAACCTTCTTTGTAACCTTATTATATACTCGAAAACCTTTACTATTTGTAGAATAACCCAAAAGATATCCTTCATCAGACTTGCCATCAAACTTTCCCAAGTTATCAATGGTATTAAGGATAGTAAGAGGACATCCAAAAGGCTTCATAAAGCTTATACTAGGTTTCCTGCCCATTAGTAATTCATAGGGTGTCTTCATCTGAGGTTTGGTGATAGAAACTCTATTCAAAATATAGCAAGCAGCACTTACTGCTTCAGCCCAAAACTGAATAGGTAAGAGAGAATCTGCAAGCATTGTTCTTGCTGCTTCTATCAAGGTTTTGTTCTTCCTTTCTGCAACTCCATTCTGCTGAGGAGTTCTAGCAATGCTAAAATCCCTCTTGATTCCTTTGTTGGCGCAAAAATCATCCATAAGCTTGTTCTTGAATTCAGTCCCATTGTCACATCTAATACCTCTAACCTTGAGTCTTAATTGATTTTCCAAGGATATTATTAAATCATGAGTGGCATCAAAAGTTTCATCTTTAAATCCCAAGAAAAAGACCCAACTAAAACGACTGCAATCATCTGTCACAACTAAGCAGTACTTTTTCTTGTTAAGGCTTGAAACAGAAACAGGTCCAAATAAATCCGTATGCAACAACTCCAAGGGTTCTCTAACTGTTCTTTCCCCAAGCTTCTTACATGAAGCTTTATGCTGTTTACCTTTCTTGCAAGCCAAACATGAATGATCAGTCTTGAAAGTTTTGGAAGGTAAACCTCTAACTAAGTTGCCTTTGACCAGCTTGTTGATGTTCTTGAAATTCACATGTCCTAATCTTCTGTGCCATAGATGTGCTTCTTCAAGTGTTGCCTTTGCTACCAAACATGTAGCTTTCTCAGAGGAGATAATATTCTTCATATCAATACTATACACATCATTGGGTCTTGGTGCCCTCAAAATCACCAATTTTTCATCTTCATACTTAAACTCAGGGGATAGAATAAGACATTCTGTATCAGTGAACAACACAGGGTACTTCTTGTCACATATCTGAGAGACTGATAAGAGATTGAACTTGAGCTCTTTCACATAACGAACATTTTCAAAATCAGTCTTTCCTGTCTTAATTGTTCCTTTTCCAGTAATTCTTCCTCCAGTAGCATCATCCCCAAAAGCAACTTTTCCTCCAAAGTATGGCTTAAAATCTGACAGAATCTCCTTTTCTCCTGTCATGCTTCCAGAGCAACCACTATCAACAATTAAATGATCCTTTAGCTCCTCTTCTGGGTTGCCCTGCACAATGATAAGAAAGTTAGTTTCTTTTAGGAACCCAAGCCATTACTGACTTGTGTTCCCCTTGTGGAGTCACATACTTAAAATCTTTAAGTATGTTATTTCCACTGTTTTTGTAAACATGATCAATTACTTTATTATGTTTTAAAACTTGATCTTTGTTAGAAAAACAACTTTCTTTTTCAGCAATATGTTCCTTTCCACCCATACATTCTGAAAGTACTGGTTGGTCCCCAGCAGTACTTTCCTTCTTGACCCACATTGTTTTAACCTTTTGTGTTGAGGTCTGTGGTTTAGGGACTCTTCTGTAAGGCCTTTTATGAGCAGTACCTTGATTGGGTGAAAATCTCCTAACAGTACTTTGAGAGAATACTATTTTTGGCTTACAAGTACCTTGAAAAGTGTGACCTGAAGGTACTGGTTGTTTGGAAAAAGATCTTTTCTGTTGAGGGTACCTATAGGTTTTTGTGAAATTACTATGGTTGACCCTTTTTGAATAATTCCAAACTGGTTTGTGTGAAACTGGTTTTGTCTCTGTTGGCCTATGTTGAGCAGATTTAGTCTTTGGGTATTGACTTAAGTAATTGATGAGACGAAAAATGTTACGTTTTTAGGGGTCAGTTTGAGTCCTAATTCGTATATTATTTGATCGGATTTCACCCAAAGTCGTTTCTTTTCTCATTTTAGGTACTTTTGAGGAGAAAATCACAAAAGAAGCATTTTCGGGCGTTTTCGGAGTGAAAAAGTGCGGAAAACAACAAAAACTCAAAAGACCCTAAAGTGCACAGAAGGTGACGGCGTCACAAGCTTTAACGTGACGACGTCAGGAACAAATGAAGTGAAGAATTGGAAGTTACTCATGACGGGCCAGAGAGTTTTTGGCCTAGTTTGGTGACGGCGTCAGGGAAGGCCGTCAGATCTGGAACAAGGCGCCGTGACGACGTCAAGAAGGCCATCACAAAACCCTAATCGTCGGCGTGACGGCGTCACACCTTGGGCTGACGCCGTCAGGCCGTATTCTCTATATATATATGACGAATTTTATTGTTTTAAAAGAGGAACTTGGTGGAGAACTTAAGGGTTAAAACCCTAGCTCGTGTATTACAGACCTTAGAGGGTACTTTTACCCCTCTAACTTGCATGTTTAATCTAAGATAAGTCTTCATTCAATCCATACAATATGTCTATGTGTTGTATGATTTATGTTTGTGCTTTTCTTTCCTTTAACATGCTAGGCTAAATTAACTTTGTGTTTGCTTAGATCTAATGAAACGCTAACTATTGATTATCATTGGGGTGTGTGTATGTTTGTGATTGTGATTTGGATGAATGTTTCATCTACGTTAGACTTAAGAAAACTGGCTACCTCCTTATACGGTAACAAGCTTGAACATCCTTAAGGAAACGTGATCGTTGTGCAGTTAATCGATTTTAAGCGTAGTATTTCATGCGTAGTCGCTATCGGATGAGCTTATGATAGAATACTTGATGTATCGTATCAGAGTGAGGGTAGGAGCTTATAGATTAGAAGAATTGAACGCACTCCCCCTACGCACTTTGTGTAAGGAAATACACCCGTCCATCCACGGCAAACTCCAACCATACTAATTACAATGGTAAAGATGTTTAGGGAGTATGAAATGCTTAAGTAAACACTATTTCCCAACCATTGTTTTCTTCCAAAAGACTTTATTTAATTCGCATAGTAGATAACTTGGGTTAGTTGACCTAGCAACTTAATTCCGCCCACCTCCTTCAAAAACCGAAGAATTACTGCTTCATAAAAACATAAAAATACAAAAATAATCATCCTCCATCCTTAGACCTTAATTAGAGTAGTCTTTAACCTAACAAACCTATTCCCTGTAGAGAACGGATCAACCTCACCCCGGTACTTGCCACTACACTATAGTAAGCTCGGTCAGGTACACTGACCTGGTGGGGATATGCGAAGCTTCTCGAGATCCTCCGACGAGGTAAACGTAGTGGCGTGTTGCAGTCCCGCACGCGCATCAAGTTTTTGGCGCCGCTGCCG
>LBNU01006921.1:0-38094 GCA_014162995.1 Artemisia annua
TGAATAGATCAATGAAGCGTATAGAATTTTCTAGGAGGTAGAAGAAAGGCGGTGGCAGTGCTGGGCTTATTTACTGGACATGAAACAGGCCAAACTTCATGGGCCAAAATTAGGCCAATATAAAACGGAGAAAATTCGGGAGCAGCAACGACACGACGTCGTTAATTATGGCGTATTATAAATATAGTAATATAACATAAAGAAATAAGCACCTTTGATAAGTTTAGTCAACAAGATAAAGAAAAAATTGTGTCATCTTATAAACGAACCGGAAGATGCTTTGATGGTTATATGTGCACATCTTATACAAGAGGTAACAAGTTCAACACCCAGCATATGCTCTATCTGGTTTGTTTTTATTAATTTTCATATTTAGATTGATAGGCAAAAATATATCGCCTTAGCTCACAACATTCAGGCAAACGACCAATGCCTGATTCCTATAGTTCTTCCACACACATGATTCTTACAACCTTTTATGGGTTGGAAAAACCTTATGATATTTATTTATACCCGAACACCTAAGTTAGGGTGTTTTTGTTAAAAGTAGCAGTGAGCAGTAGCTATAGTTTACAGCTTCTTAAAAAAACATTGAAAAAATAAGCATTTTTAAAAAATATTAAAGCTCACTGCTCCTTTGTCAAACGACTACTAAAAATTAAAATGCTCATTACTCGCCGCTTACCGCTCCAAAAAGCTCCACACCGCTCCATGCCAAACATATGCTATGTTTGACGTGGAGCTTTTTGAAGCTTTTTAGAGCATGAGCGGTGAGCCTTAGTATATAACAATGGATTTGTTGCCCGCCGCGTTGCGGCGGGACTTTTTATGTCTTATTCAGAATATATTTTGTCTTTGACAAACTGTGGCCAAGTATGTGGCGAAATTTTTTTTGTTTCATTTATTGTAAGTGTTTTTGTTAAAATTGTTTATATGAGCTAACCAATAAAGACGAATATTTAATGGGTTTACAACTCATATGGGCAAACAAAACCAATTTTTTGATGTATTGAGAATCAATGGTGCAATTTTTTTTAGCTGGCGTTAAAAACGGATTGCCATAGTATTTGGAATTTGAAAGTTTACTTGTAATCTCCTATAATTAAAAACGGATTGCCATAGTATTTGGAATTTGAAAGTTTACTTGTAATCTCCTATAATTAAAAAATATCTTTAGTTTTCTACTTCAATTTTTTTAGAAAAAGGAAGAGGTTTTATCCGTAGAAAAAGGTTATATATTTAGAAAAAACATTTAGATGATATTTTTTGAAAAATAGGAAAGTGAAAGGAGTGTAAAGAATTGGGAAGAAAAAATATAGGAAAGAGTAAATAGCTTTTTTCAAGATTTTAGTTACATTTTAGAAAATGAAAATAGAAAAACTTTTAAAAGATTTGGTACCAGGTGTAGCATTTTTTTTGTTTCTTTGAGACGATTTAAAAAAACCGTAGAAAATAAAATAAAGAACCTAAATATTTAAGTTTCAACAAAGGCCTGAGTAATACATTTGTGAATGATCGAATCATGGGCCTAATACGCCAAGTCGATGCTAAACCTTGGGCCATACGTTTAAAAATTTCCTTACATATGTACTTTTAAAACTTACAAACCTAATGATTGGAAAATAGTTGAAGTGATAGTGGGGTCATGCCACGTGTCAAACAATTAACGAGGTAGCACGGTAGCACAGGTAGCACATGACCAAATTTGGAATTTGTGTGAAAAATGACTCAATAGTGATTCACAATTCGATTTTTGGCACAATTTTGGAATTTTCCCATAATTTAAATTGAGAAAGAAATATTCTACCACGGGAGATGTAGTTGTAGAAAAAGTACTCTCACCAATAAGCATCTTTAATAAGCTTAGTTAAACACACATTAAATAAAAGATATTGCCATTTTATAAGGGGTAAAGTCCATAAATTAGCAACGTATTTTCTCAACTTTACAGAGTTAGGTAACGAACTTTTTTTATTACCAATTTAGGCATTGAAACCGGCTAACTTGTGACGATCTAGTAAATACAACCTGCTGATTTTCCATGTAGATAAAATATTTTTTTTCTAAAATTCCACATGCACACAACTTGTATATTTATTTCCACCTGGACATTGTATAGTCCACCTACCTATACCTACAAAATCATATCCACCATACTTAATTCCCCAAACATGCCCAGATCTAAAATGCGTATGTACCTAAAAAACAATCGTGAACCAATTCAAACTTCTCAAAGATACATCAACAATTTATACTTCTATTTGTAAAGGGAACTATTGTTATTTTTTCACAACCTCAAGCCATCAGCACTCAACAAATCAATTAGAAAACAATTTTTTGGTTAATATACTATCAACACAGCTTACCCATGTTTCACAATCACAATATCCGGTTAAATTTTGGGTCTATTCGCATGTTTTTTTATCCGGTTAATCTTTTTTCGTTGTTTTTGAATCTGGGTTTGATTTATTATCGTTTTTCATGGGTTTTGATGATATGGGTTCTATAATGACAGTTGGAATATTGACTTATGGATCTTCATCGGAATCATCAGAGCCTGAATCATCTGATTGTGTTTTTTGAGGTTGTTTGGGATTTAAGAGGTGGTAATGAGGGTTTTTGATTTTAGTGTTTGGTAAAGGTAGGTGACTTTGGAGAAGAAGAAAAAGAGTATCTTTGGGTTCAAGAATGGATCTGAGCATGGATCTGTATATTTGTTCTATTAGATTCAATAGTATTATATATTGTTTAATTAGGAATCAAGTCAATTTGTAAATATATTCGTTTCTAACAATGTTTGGATTCATCATATCACACTTGAGTTTGCCGGAAAATTGATGTATTTGTATTGTTTGTCGGAAAATTGTGTTCGCCGGAAAATATGAAGATCGCCGGAAAATTTGCCGGAGAAGATGGTGGTTGCCGGAGAATAACTAGTGGTGATGACATAAGTTGTGAGGTGGTATATCCAACTAAGTAAAAAAAATTAAAAGAAAATGACGTGTCGGTCATTTTACAGATTCAACAGGTAGCCTGTAAGCATATTTACTATATCGTAAAAAATTAGCCGGTTTCAATGACTAAATTGGTAATAAAAAAAGTTCATTACCTAACTCTGTAAAGTTGAGAAAGTATGTTGCTAATTAATGGACTTTACCCTTTTATAAGCAGGTATGGGTTTGGTTTAGTGGTTATATACTTATATATGGGTGCCAACTTATATACGGTCAATAGTTCAATACCCACTAAGAACATCTCTATGCTTTTTTATTTTATTTTATTTTATTTATTTATTTATTTATTTATTTTTTAACTGCCCCATAAATGACACTATTGAGCAAAGAAAATGTATTTATGTTATTGATATGTTAGTGTTTAAATACAAGTATAGAAAGTAGGAGATGTACAACGTAAGACAATAACAGAATGATAATATCTCATATAGTTGTATCTGATGAGGTATGGTTAATACGCCCACACAAGATCGAGGCTCCATTGGAGAAACCGATCTTGGATCGTATAAAAGTGAACCGATATATGCAGAACCTTAAGTAGTTAAGTGTAGTGTTAGCAAATAGCAACACTTACAAAATAATATTCCGAGGATACATGCTTCATGCACGCCTAAAAAATAGAATTTGCACAAAATAGGGATGGTGGCTGAGGCAGCTTGATTCCCAATTCAAGGAGTAGCTTTTGATCTACATAAGGTCAGCGGTGGTGTTGGAAACATTTTTATACTCAGCTTCTGTTGATGATCAAGAAGCTGATTTTTTTCCAGCAGACTTCCAAGAGATGTTTTAACAGGCTGCCCTATTGAAGAAAACGACCATGATTTTTGACGAGTAGACTTCTAAGCGATTTCCAATCACTAAATGCTGTCAGTTTTAACGGGCTGCCCTTTCGAAGAAATTAGCCATGATAAATAGTTATCTTTAAATAGGGGAGTGCAGGTTTAACTATGATTCAATGTAATTCAGTAGGTGAATATAAAAATTGGGATAGGCGATTTACAATACATGAGACATCAGAATATGTCAGAGATAAGTATTGAAGAGTGAAGACCAACAACAAGTTTCCTGTAAGGGGTTGGACCGTTGGATCAATAAGAGCATAGCCATCTTTGAGAAGCAAAGGAGTCCTGTGACACTTGGGAGTGTTACCACTTTAGCTCCAACCACTGAGAAGGATTCAAGAGGATCAACAATATGTCTATTTTGAGATATAAATAGATCACCTGCTGTGGGCATGACTTCAATGCCCAAAAACTTATGCAAGTTTCCAAGATCTTTAAATGGAAACCTGCAACTAAATTGGAGAATGAAAGAGTCTAGGAACTAGTTGTTCCCGTAGTAACAAGGTCGTCAACATAAACTAAGAAGTAGAGACAAACACCATTGATCTTGCACATAAAGAGCGAGAATCAACTATGAAGTTTGAAAATTCGGACTGAAGAAGAAAGCCTTTTAAGTTCCTGGAACCAAACTCGTGGAGCTTGTTTTGAAGCATATAAAGAAATTGCTTAACCAAACAGTATCACCTCAATAAACACGACATATCAAGTGTACAATGATGCACACAGTTGCACAGATTTCAGACGACTCAATACATGTGTTCCAGACACTATGGACCAAATTACACAGATCCTCAAATTAGAAAGCATGAGTCTTTAACACCCTATCTAAAAGATGCGGCAAAAGGTTTTCTTAGGGAAGGTAACATATTGGATGTCAATAAAAACATAAGAAAATCAAACATTAGTTGCATTTAAAGAACTAAAAGCAAAACAAATTCGGGTTCATTGTTATGTACGATCACTTGGTACAACTAAAAAGCTAAAGGAAATACAACAAAAACATAAGACGAGCCAGTAAAAGGCATCATAAGCTAAAGAAACAAAAAAGAATGAGACATAAAACTGGTTGAAACATACACAACACATTTGAAAATCGTCCGTTACCAGGTCTATAGATAACAATTCTATAAACCATAAAAATCGACAAAACCAGTAAATCACGAGCGCATGAGAATAAGAAATCCAATACAAAGTATTGATTCCTTCCTAACATTCCTAGTTTAATTTTTATTGAAACTGTTCTTTCACCATATGAATATGAAAAGAATCTGCTGCAATCAGCAACTAAATTAAGTGGACTTGCTGAGTCAAAACTCGGATATATGGCCAAAAAATCTCCACAATGCCATGTATTTTAGCCTTAGATCAATAATTCTCAATGTGCAGATAGTTCGGTCTGACGGTTATGTGTGCATCTTTTACACTCTAGGTCGCAAGTTCAATACCCATTTGACATACTCCTTACTCTTTTTCTAGTGTAAGCTTATTAATTAGCTCAAAGTTAGACCTATTTGAGAAAAATTGAAATATTATGTCAAAAATGTGTTAAGGGAATTGTTTGTTTTATATTTAAGTTTATTAAAGTTTTATGAAGTAATGAAAGCATGCCAACGTTTTACTAAAACTAGTTTTAGCAATGACTATGAAAGTAAAGTACCTAAACTAGGATAAAAAAAAGTCTTTAGCCATGCATTTTTGAAGTGCTTAGACGACATAAAAGAGAGAAAGTCATACTTAACATTTCTACATGTCTTTTTATTCAGAGGTCTTGATACGTGAAAAAACTGACGATTTAATTGATGAGAGATAATAAATGTAAAACACATGTTATATTTTTGTGTGGGTAGGAGGATGAGTATTAATAAAGTATATGACGATATGACAGCGCTCTATAAAATAATCGTTAGGTGATTAGCTATAACTATTAGATTGTAAGAATAGTGTTATGATGTGGTTCGACAATCTGAAAATACGATAGTTATTTGTTTGATACTTTGTAAAGTTCTAGTTACCTAAATATTTTAATACAAGTCACCAACAAATAAACTTAATCGTTATTGTCGCAACTACTATAAACGAACTATATGAAAGAGCAACTGGATAATCAGATAACAATCATTAGTTTCAATATTACAAAATGAATAATGTGTTGTTTTTTAGCTAAACTAGATGTATAAGGAGATAGTTGGCTAAACTTCTCATAAAAGCTCCTAGGTATTAAAAAAATGTTACTGTGAAGTATTTGTGTAAACTTTATAATGAGGATAAATAAGAGTCAATACCTCTTAAATAAATGTCAGATGGCAATGTTGGTTACATGTCAACCGATTAAACAATAGGTCAGAAGTTCGAGAATCGAGACCCAGCCTTAAATCCTGTCAAGTTTTTTTTTTCTTTCTTTCTTTTTTTTTCTTTCTTAACACATACTGGTATAACAGATACTCAAAAGAAGACCGCCTTAGCCCACCACCATTTTGGCCCATGACCAATGCCTACTTTACTTATTATCGTATAGTCTCACAAATTTAGTTCTTTCAAGTTTAAACATTTTTAACCTTTTTATGCATTGAAAACCCACAACAATAGTTATTTATGCTCGAACACGTAAAACCAAGTTTAGTTTGAACGACACACTACTTTTAATTACTTTTAAATACATCCCGATAATACTTCTTGGCCATTTTTGTTGTGAAGGAATAGGAATTATGTTATGGATGTATATACGTTTATAACTTTCACCCACTTGACAATGCTCAAAATATTATGTCAAAATAACCTTAAGGAATCAATTTGTTTCGTTTATCTAATGGATTGGGTTGACACTCGTGTTTTAATAGTCTGTCACGTCTATAGTTCTTCAACTAAAATATGTACTCCTAGTTTATTGGGTTGACACTCGTGTTTTAATAGTCTGTCACATCTATTGTTCTTTAACGTATAATTAATTTCATAATAGTTAGTTTGAACGACACACTTGAGTGTAGCCTTTATTACCGAAAATTGAGCATCATGTTGATTCTTTCTTCCTTACGATTCTACCACCAAGACAGAAATATATTCACAATATACTCACAGGCACAATTTCTTTTGTCTTTTCTTCCACAACATGGTCGTATGGACCACTGAGTCGTATGGTTCAAGAACACATAATTTTAGAGGAATAATGTTAATGAAACAAGATGGGCGCCGGTCCGCCGCGTTGCGGCGGGGCGTCGTTTTATGCAGTTGGTCGTTTGACGGTATATAATCGCCTATAGGCTTCCGGGATTTTTGGTTATTTTTTGTTGAATATTTTTTTTTGTTGCCTAGTTTTTTGTTTTTAGATAATGTTGTTCCTTTTTTTTTTGGCCCAGCTCTAATTCAGGCTCAAAAAGAAAGTCAGAAACATAGTAACCCAAAGGCCCACAAAGAAGTCCGGAAAATAGTATTCGACAATATGGGCGGTGGCACATTTCCATAAGATTGATGCCACATTATATATATANTTAAGTATATGATCGAACAATTTTTATTTAGATAAACACATTAACAGACTCACCTCTCAATAAAAGTTTTACTTTAGTATAAAAAATCTGATATTTAAATTTTGTAGCAACAGTAAGCGAATACAAAGTGAATAATGATTGTTTTTAGCTATAGCTATATTAAAAATTTAAATACTGCCTATACGTTAAAGTGGTGTTTGGCTAAACTTCTCACAAAAGCTAATAGTTTTTAGCTTGTAACAATAACCTATGAAGTACTTTTCTAATAGTGTTTGGGTAATGTTATTGTATTATGATAACTAGATTGGCTCGGGCTGCCGCGTTGCGGCAGGCCACCGTTTCATGTCGTTAGTAGTTGCATCGTATTTTTTTTAGTAACAGAAGAAGCGTCTACTTCCAGTATTAGAAAGTGCAACTAAAGATCGTACAGTTTGAGTGTTATGTAAGTTGAGTATAGGCAAACAATAGCAATGATGCACTTGCACCAAAATATTTGTTTTAGTTTTTCCAGTACAAGTACAATTTCACCAACTTTTTATGCTAATTGATAAATTATGATCATTTTGTAATATAGTTGACGTACACTGTTACATATCATGGCGGCTCAAGTGAAAAGTAATATGGAATTACAGTATACTGTAATTAGCACCACGCAAGTCGTCATCCATACCCCTATCAATTTGCGTACGGTTGTCCTTACAGTTATCCATAATCCTGCAAAACTACACCACCAAAAAAGTATAGTGTTAATACAACTTGAACTAACCTTCTTACCACATGCCCAAGTATTGCAGGAGGTATATAACTTTATCAAAAAAAAAATAGTCTCTATGCAATATCAACTTAATTGTATTCAATAATTTTAAAGCTCCAAATTCAGGAACTACATGAAACATAATAAGAACAGTTTTTGTGATTTTAATATGCAACAAATAGGGGCTATAAGCAGCAATAGGTTATACCTTTTTCAAAGAGTTCGGATTTTCAATATCGGGCGAGTTTCTAGATACCTAAAAACACAAAACCAAACATCACATGAAATTCATAAATGGCCATCTATACTATATTGAAATCATGGGTTCATAAGAACAAAGTGAACTTAGCATAAACATTAATGTGGTTACCAAACAACCAATTTGGCAATGGATACTTACATAAAGGTTAGGCAGTTAGCTCATACCGGAATTCTGTCGGGACATTTCTTCTTATCCTTGAAGCCTCGGCATGCGTCTTTGCTGAAATAGTGACACTGAAATAGCACAATCTGCTACTATTATAATAGGCATCACAAATGAGTCAAATAAAATTTACCTTCCATCTATAATACGTTTAAATTTGTATACCTCCTACTGAAGTTCAAGTTGAGAACTGCCTTTGCCAGCTTGTATATGGTGTCAGTCCGTGAAGTTTGTTGGCCTCGCTGCACCTGAATATCATTTATCCGCTTTAATTACAGAGGTTCATGTATATAAAATGAAACCTTTATTTGAAAGCACATCAAAATAAAAGTAAATGAACTTACCAAGTTTGAATTACTATGCACGCGTCATGTTAACTACTTGTAGATTATGACCAATCCACAGCCGCAATAAAGCTTCCACCACTTAAAAATCTTCTACCACTTAAACACAGGCACCAAACCATAACATTCAGGCGCAACGCCAAAACACCATGTAAACTGATATATCATATAAGCAATATTCACCATAACACTAATTGTTGGTTGACGAAAAAAAATTGAAGTGATAATCACCAAAAATTTTATACGTCAACAGGTACCATTGAAGCATTGCAAGCTGACCTCTTAGAGCTCCAACAACAGCTTAAGCAATTTGAATAGCAGCTTCTTCCTACAAATCAACTGTTATCTATGTCAACAACAATCCATAAATCAAGATTCAGTCTTTATTACAAAAACCTTAAAATTAACAAAAACTAAATAACAGGTATTTTTTTTTAACTTAAAACAAAATTGATCAAAATTAAAAATAAACAGATTAAACCCATAACTACTAAAGGCACAAAAGCTTATTTTGTTTGGCCTTATGAGCTATCATTGTTGTGTCCAATTAAATCGACCCATCCAAAAATATTGCTCAAACTTGCCTGTTGTTAACCAAGCAATGTAGGAAGTGAGCTCAAAATTAATTATCTTCGTATGAAGTGAGCTCAAAATTACCTGCTCCTATACATAGATACAAACCAAAGTTCAACAAATAAATAAAAGAAGAGACTAAAAGTTGTATGAAGCGTGTGTTTGTTTGCTACTTGAAACCACAAATTCTCATCACATCATAAAAACTGAGCTATAAACAAAAAACTAAAAACCTATGACAAAGTCTTATGTTATTGTTTAAATCTTTGCTGATGCCTAAATCAGTTTATAATTTTAGATTAAAACCAAAGCGAAACTTAATAAACAAAGAGGGTAACCACTTGGAATCGTAATAATAAAAACACCCAGTTAAAATTAACATGAATCATCATAACAAAACCCCGAATAGGAATCGTAACAATATAAACAAATAAATTGTTTACCTTAGTTTCAGAAGAATATTGTTACATGTGGTGGGGATTTTCTTTAATAAGATAAAACCTAATTTGATGTTCATGTGGTGGGGATTTTCTTCTGATAAGATGAATAGATCAATGAAGCGTATAGAATTTTCTAGGAGGTAGAAGAAAGGCGGTGGCAGTGCTGGGCTTATTTACTGGACATGAAACAGGCCAAACTTCATGGGCCAAAATTAGGCCAATATAAAACGGAGAAAATTCGGGAGCAGCAACGACACGACGTCGTTAATTATGGCGTATTATAAATATAGTAATATAACATAAAGAAATAAGCACCTTTGATAAGTTTAGTCAACAAGATAAAGAAAAAATTGTGTCATCTTATAAACGAACCGGAAGATGCTTTGATGGTTATATGTGCACATCTTATACAAGAGGTAACAAGTTCAACACCCAGCATATGCTCTATCTGGTTTGTTTTTATTAATTTTCATATTTAGATTGATAGGCAAAAATATATCGCCTTAGCTCACAACATTCAGGCAAACGACCAATGCCTGATTCCTATAGTTCTTCCACACACATGATTCTTACAACCTTTTATGGGTTGGAAAAACCTTATGATATTTATTTATACCCGAACACCTAAGTTAGGGTGTTTTTGTTAAAAGTAGCAGTGAGCAGTAGCTATAGTTTACAGCTTCTTAAAAAAACATTGAAAAAATAAGCATTTTTAAAAAATATTAAAGCTCACTGCTCCTTTGTCAAACGACTACTAAAAATTAAAATGCTCATTACTCGCCGCTTACCGCTCCAAAAAGCTCCACACCGCTCCATGCCAAACATATGCTATGTTTGACGTGGAGCTTTTTGAAGCTTTTTAGAGCATGAGCGGTGAGCCTTAGTATATAACAATGGATTTGTTGCCCGCCGCGTTGCGGCGGGACTTTTTATGTCTTATTCAGAATATATTTTGTCTTTGACAAACTGTGGCCAAGTATGTGGCGAAATTTTTTTTGTTTCATTTATTGTAAGTGTTTTTGTTAAAATTGTTTATATGAGCTAACCAATAAAGACGAATATTTAATGGGTTTACAACTCATATGGGCAAACAAAACCAATTTTTTGATGTATTGAGAATCAATGGTGCAATTTTTTTTAGCTGGCGTTAAAAACGGATTGCCATAGTATTTGGAATTTGAAAGTTTACTTGTAATCTCCTATAATTAAAAACGGATTGCCATAGTATTTGGAATTTGAAAGTTTACTTGTAATCTCCTATAATTAAAAAATATCTTTAGTTTTCTACTTCAATTTTTTTAGAAAAAGGAAGAGGTTTTATCCGTAGAAAAAGGTTATATATTTAGAAAAAACATTTAGATGATATTTTTTGAAAAATAGGAAAGTGAAAGGAGTGTAAAGAATTGGGAAGAAAAAATATAGGAAAGAGTAAATAGCTTTTTTCAAGATTTTAGTTACATTTTAGAAAATGAAAATAGAAAAACTTTTAAAAGATTTGGTACCAGGTGTAGCATTTTTTTTGTTTCTTTGAGACGATTTAAAAAAACCGTAGAAAATAAAATAAAGAACCTAAATATTTAAGTTTCAACAAAGGCCTGAGTAATACATTTGTGAATGATCGAATCATGGGCCTAATACGCCAAGTCGATGCTAAACCTTGGGCCATACGTTTAAAAATTTCCTTACATATGTACTGGGCTCAAGGGAAATCCAATATGTGGCCCAAAAAATAATTTTTTTAATGTGCCTCAAGACAATTAATAGTATACAAGAGATATGATACCCGCGTGTGGCGGGGGGGGGGGGGGGGGGGCAGGGGCGGTTGTTTAAGCGGTAAATTTTCTGGAATAGGTATTACGTCGTGTGGATATTAACTCATTTATTGTGTGTTCAAACGGTAATTGTTATAGGCTTTGCGTGGTTTTTTTTTGTTTTTTTTTGTTTTTGTTTTTGTTTTTGTTTTTTTTATTTATGCATTTTTTTTTTGGTTTTTTATGTGCATGAAATTCTTTGTAGTTTAAACCATGTGTTCAAACCATATATGGGCACATCGTGGGCTGAACACAAACCAAGGCCCCATGTGTTCAAACCATTTCAGTCCATGTGCATGAAATTCTGCATTTTTTTTTTGGTTTTTTAGTTTGAACAAATCGTGGGCCAACTATTTAACAGTCTGCCTATATATGGACTGAAAACAAACCAAGGCCCAAACGAATAAAAAAATATAACTGTTGCATCAACAGAATTAATAGTATGTAGAATGAATTGACACACATTCAAAACACTTCTAGAATGATGAAACTACTAAGCCAATTTACTTATGGAGGATATAAATATAAACTACTAGAACCATTTCACATAATTGAAATAAAATGTATAACACGCCTTAAGTAGTTAAAATGTATAACACGCCTTATGATATTTATTTATACCCGAACACCTAAGTTAGGGTGTTTTTGTTAAAAGTAGCAGTGAGCAGTAGCTATAGTTTACAGCTTCTTAAAAAAACATTGAAAAAATGAGCATTTTTAAAAAATATTAAAGCTCACTGCTCCTTTGTCAAACGACTACTAAAAATTAAAATGCTCATTACTCGCCGCTTACCGCTCCAAAAAGCTCCACACCGCTCCATGCCAAACATATGCTATGTTTGACGTGGAGCTTTTTGAAGCTTTTTAGAGCATGAGCGGTGAGCCTTAGTATATAATGAATTGACACACATTCAAAACACTTCTAGAATGATGAAACTACTAAGCCAATTTACTTATGGAGGATATAAATATAAACTACTAGAACCAGTTCACATAATTGAAATAAAATGTATAACACGCCTTAAGTAGTTAGTAAATTGTTTAATTACTCTAGTTTAGACTATGGATACCCACTAACACAATCCGCTGCTTAAGTACTTTTATCACGATGGTGTTATTTATGCGTTTATCTGAGTACTTTTTTACGATGAAGTTAGGATAAACATTAAGATAAGCATGTTAAGATGAGTAATTATAGAGGTTTCTTTCCAAATTCATAAATCTAATTCATGCATTTTTTATTTTTTTATTTTTTTTTTATTTATTTTTTTATTATTTTTTTTTAAACAGCTAATTCATACACTCTAACCTAAACTGTTGATGTTAGAATAGCATGTCTTATTTGAATTCTTTCTTCATTACGATTCCACCACCAAAGTGGTGTAATATGACCACTACTTTCACCTCCCAAATACACCACTAAAACCGAAATATACCTCACGATATAGGTCACACATAATTTCTTTTGTCTATTCTCTCACAACATGGTCGTATAGACCACCGAGTCGTATGGTTGGAGAACACATAACTTTGGAGGAATAATGTTAATGAAATATGCTCTTTTTCGTTCAACTTTAAAGATTTTTTTGAAGTGCATGATTGAATAATGTTTGTTTTTAGCTATGTATAGCTTTATTAAAATATTTAAATGTTGCATATATGTTAAAGTGGTGTTTGGCTAAACTTGTCACAAAAGCTAACAGTTTTAAGTTTGTAACAACAAGCTATGAAGTACTTTTCTAATAGTGTTCGGGTAATGTTATAGTATTATGATAAACACATAAAGAAATAAGCACCTTTGATATGTATACTCAAACAATCGATAAAGAAAAAATAGTGGCATATTATAAATAAATTGAAAGATGTCTTGCTGGTTATATGTACACATCTTATACAAGAGGTTACATGTTCAAGACCCAGTTTTGCAGCTTTTCAGTTTTTTTGTTTTAATTTTCATATTTAACTAGATACCCAAAATTCTGGCAAACGACCAATGCCTGATTCCTATAGTTCTTCACTTTTTCCACACAGATAATTCTTTCAACCTTTTATGGGTTGGAAAAACCTTATGATATTTATTTATACTCGAACACATAAAACTTAGCATAAAATGAATTGACACATTTAAACACTTCTAAAATGATGAAACTAATAAGCCAACTTTCTTATGGAGGATATGAATATAAACTACTAGAACCATTTCACGTAGTTTGAAATAAAATGTACGAAACGCCTGAAGTAAATTGTTTAATTACTCTAGTTTGTACTATGGATACAATCCGCTACGTAAGTACTTTTATCATGATTGTATTATTTATGCGTTTATTTGGGTACTTTTCTACGAGGCGTGAAGTTAGGCATTTTGTCACACCACATGAGGTTTGGTTCAAGATTTTGTTGTATGAGACAGAAATGAGGGAAGATGTGACTATAGTGAAGGTATGAGCAAGATAAACATTAAGATAAGCATGTTAAGATGAGTAATTATAGAGGTTTCTTTCCAAAATCATATATCCAATTCATATATTCTTAACCTAAACTGTTGATGTTAGCATGTCTTAATCATAATGTCAAATTTCAGTTTTAGACAAATATCATTTTCCTGTTTTTCTTTTCTTTTTTTAACATTAGCCTTTTAAGGAACAACTAAGATTGTACATGTTGTGTTGGTTTTAGAGTTCTTGAAAGCTAAGTTAAACAGTTCAAATAGTTCTGGGCCAAATGATGCCCCTGCAGAAGCGGTGGACAACCGTATCTGCTTGATAGTGTAAAAAGGAGGATATGTGTTTATTGGATATGCGTAACTTATTAATTACCTTTTTTATTCTTTTTTGCAGCATGTAAATAACCTTGTTGTTTGCTTCATCTTAAAAAGGCTATAAACACACCTAATTAGACCCATTGAACCATAAATCACAAGACATTTAGCAGTGCTTAAGAACATTTATCAACTTTAAACTCACCTTTTTCTCTCTTCGAGTGCAGTAACTAAACTTGTAAAGATCTGGCCTGACAAGAAACCAACTTGGAACACACTCACACATCCAGTAACAGAACACAAAAGACATCATCGCTTATGTTAAGGAATTTGAATCTACGAGTGTTATTCCTCGTGGTTGTAACTCCTCATTCTTCACCCTTATAGCAAAAATAGATGATCCAATCTTCATTAGTGACTTTAGACCTATCAGCCTTCTAGGGTGTCAATACAAAATCATCGCTAAGGTCCTAGCTAATCGCCTTGCCCTTGTTGTCTCTTCGGTTATGGGGGAAACCCAAATGGCATTCATTAAGGGGCGTCAAATCATCGATGGTCCTCTTATGATTAATGAAATCATATCCTGGGCAAAGAAAGAAAAAAAGCGACTTCTTCTTTTCAAAGTGGACTTTGAAAAAGCATTCGACTCATTGAACTGGAATTTTCTAATCTCAGTTATGTCTCAAATGGGTTTTAGCTTGAAGTGGCTAAATTGGATGATCTCTTGTCTCAACTCCTCCTATGCTTCGGTCTTGATTAATGGATCCCCAACAAAGGAATTCAAAGTGGAACGCGGTCTAAGACAAGGTGATCCTCTCTCACCCTTACTCTTTATTTTGGCGGTAGAAGCATTAAATGTTGTTATGTTGGAAGCTAAGAACAAAAATATCTTCAAAGGGATTGAGGTTGGTAAGGACAAGGTTTACATGTCGCATCTTCAATTTGCGGATGATGCCCTTATCATGGGAGAATGGTTTCTCCACAATGCTAAGGTCTTAACAAGAATTTTTACATGCTTTTACCTTGCTTCCGGGCTTAAAGTTAATTACAACAAAAGTAAGCTTTTTGGTATCAAGATGTGAAAGTTGGAGTCCTATTGTAGACCGATTCCACAAGCGTCTTTCAATGTGGAAATCCAGGTCTTTATCCTTTGGGGGTCGCTTAACCCTCATAAAGTCCGTTCTTGGAAACTTGGGTGTATACTATTTCTCCACTTTCAAGGCTCCTATTGGCATTATTAACAAGCTTGAAAGCATTAGGCGAAAATTCTTTTGGGGCGGTAACTCGGTGGAGAACAAAATTGCTTGGATTTCTTGGGATAAAGTCATTGCACCTCTAAAGAATGGGGGCCTTGGCATTGGTAGCCTTCTTTCGTGTAACCAAGCAATGTTGTCTAAATGGTGGTGGAGATTCTTAAATGAAGGTAATTCGATCTGGTGCAAACTTATTCGCTCAATTCATGATATAACAGGTGGCTTTCCGAAATGATCTCAACACACCTTGAAATCAAGTCCATGGTGTCAAATCGTAAAACTAGGTACTGATCTTGCTTCTCATGGAATATACTTGCCTTCAATTTTTAAAAGAAAAATTGGAAATGGTCATGGCACACAATTTTGGCTAGACACATGGATTGGTAATGAACCTTTAAAGGACTCGTTTCCTAGATTATTTCGGCTAGAATCAACACCAACAGCCATGGTTTATGCTCGATGTCCTCTTGATGCTACTGTCCTTCATGATACTACTGCTATTTCTTTTCATCATAATACTACAGGCTTTAGTCATTTGTTGGGTCCATCTGAATATGGGCCTAGTGCAAGCAGATACAACAACTTTGTTCAACCTCCCATGTTACCTCGCAGTTTAGTATTTCAGTGGTCTTGGTATAGAGCACCTCGATCTCCAAATGAACTTCAAGAGCTTAGCGGTCTAGTGGAACTCATGACTCATCTTCATCTCACAAATGATTCAGACAAGTGGACGTGCATTCTTAGCGACTCAAAAGATTTCTCGGTTAAGGCAATGCGTAATCACATTTCCAAGACCAGAAGCCTTCTACCCGCGGTTCCATATCGTTGGAACAATATTCTCCCATCAAAAGTAAACATCTCATCTTGGCGAATATTTCATAGGAGGCTTCCCACAAGACTTAATCTTGACAAACATGGCATCGATCTTGATTCCGTCCTTTGCCCCATTTGTAATGACAGCCTTGAATCAGAGGACCACATCTTTATTGAATGTTGCATTGCTAAGTCAGCTTGGTTGGAGGTTTTTAATTGGTGGGGTTTACATATCTCCAATATTTCAAGCCTCAATGATGTAATAAGCTTGGCGGACCGGATACAACTGCCTTCTAGCCAAATCAAATTCTTTGATGTCGTGGTTCAAACGACTCTATGGGTTCTTTGGAGATATAGAAATGAGACGGTCTTCGCATCAAAGAAACCGAGAAAAGACATGATTTTCAACGACATCAAGCTCAACTCCTACACTTGGATTCAATCTAGAGCAAAAAAATACTCTCTTAGATGGATAGATTGGTTCATTAATCCTTGTAACGCTCTTATGTAAATTTGTTTTTGCTTTTTCCTAGCTCCTTGCTAGGATGGCTCTTTTATAAAATTCCGCTGTTCCAAAAAAAAAGTAACAGAACACAAAAGAGATCCAAGACTTTCAAAGAGGATAGTTAAATTTGAGACTCAATACACACCTGTCTTGACCAGCATAGACACTACTTTGGGTCTTCATATTATGATCACCAATACAAAACTGTTTAACCAATTAAAATCACTTCAATAACAAATGTATGCTGATGCACACAGTTGCACAGACTTCAGACGACTTGATAAATGTGTTCCAGATTCTATGGACCCCCATATTACCAAAGAATGCCAAATAGTAATGAAAGGTTAAAGAAAACCATGTTTATAAAGGGCTCAGCAAGTTAAATACAAAAACAAAACGACACAGATCCTCAAATTAGAGAGCATGAATGATTAACACCCTATTTAAGAGATGCAGAAAAAAGGTGTTCTCAAGGAAGGTAAAAACTGGATGTCAATAAAACATAAGCAAATCAAACATCAGTTGCATTTGTAGAACTGAAAGCAAAACAAATTCAGGAGCATTGCTATGTATGATCACTTGGTGCAACTAAAAAGGTAAAGAAAATACAACATAAATATAGACCAGAAGGATATCATGCGAAAACAAGTAAAGGGAAGTCTAACGCTTCCGGGCTTAACAAACAAGATAGCTAAGAGTTAAGAGCCATTAATGGTGGAAATCTACAGAAAAAGACGAGCTAGTAAAAGGCATCATAAGCTAAAGAAACCAAAAGAACGAGACATAAATATGGTTGAACCATAAACATCACATCTGAAAGTCATCGGTTATCATGTCTATATATAACATTTCTATAAACCATAGAAATCGACAAAAGCAGTAAAATCTCGAGCGCGGGAGAATAAGCAAATCCAGTACGAATTACTGGTTCCTTCCTAACGTTTCTAGTTTATTTTTTACTGGAGCCGTTCTTTTACTGTAAGAATATTTAAAGAACTGCTGCAATCAGCAAGTAAATCAAGTTGACTTGTTAAGTCAAAATTCGGATATATGGCCAAAAGATTTCCACAATGCCATGTATTTTAGCCTCAGATCACTAATTTTCAAAGACCACAATCTGATGAAATCATGTTAACCCCAAATTCTATTTTTAATACATAGGAAAGAAGTAGTAACAAGTAATGTGATTAAAAAACCACATTTCTACCATGGAAACGGGCCTAGAAAATAACTGGCATTTTTTTAGCATAATTTCAAGAGAAAATAACATAATGTTATGGAAACCCGAATGTCTAAACGCTCCGAAAAACCGGCCATCACAGACGCGGAATATACATATTAAGAATCCCGATCACTTGCAAAGTAGAAAATTTTAAAAAGGCTAAAAAGTAATTTGGTGCTGCCACGTGTCCCCCTTCTTTTTGCCCCAAAAGGATAGTTACGTAATTTTATTTCAAATACATCTTTTTTCTCTATTCCCCATAACTCTCTTCCATACAAACAAAAAAAAAAGTTCAAACTAAAAATACACACTGATCAACAACAACGAAGAAGAATTCGATTATGGAGAAGTCGCCGTTGCCGGAAATTCAACCGTCACCGCACCTGTAACCACAACAACAACCGCCACTATTAACAGATCGGATATTGATCGGTAAACACAACAACAAACACCATCGCCACCGTCATCGGTAAATACATACTGATATCACCGTCAACGATGCCACCACCTTCGAATACGCCGGAAAATTCCGTTACAAACAGCCACCATCGCCGTCATCTTCATTTTGCTGTTGATTGGAGCTCTCTCATTCTCGATCCATTTGTTTTCGGTATAATCACCATCGCCAATTGGTCGGAATTGCTTTGCTAAACTTTTTATGATGAAAAAATGGAAGATCTATTGATTTTTATTTGTTTCTTACAAATGGAAGATCTATTGAAATGAAAAAAATGGAAGATTGGGTTCTTAGTGTAAGGTATCTAGATAAAAAGTAAGATGGTCAACTTTTTGGTTTGGCTTTTTGAGAAATGCATCACATTCCACTATGTGTGAGAGGTGAGTAGGTTTGCATTGGTATAAGCAAAGCTTGTTTGAGAGGTATGATTGTGACGTGTCCTTTGGGTTAAGTAAGAGTGAGTGAGTAAATATTTGAAGTTTTTTTAATAAAAAAGTTTAATTTTTTGTGAAAAAGTGATTGTATAACTTTGTATTTGATGAGCTTATTTGTATAATGTTTATTAATTCATTAGTTTTGGTCATCAATTATTTTTGATAATGTTCATCAATTCAAATTAGTATTGTTAATTAGTTCATCAATTTTCTAATAAAAATACAATTTTTATCAGTTCATCTGTTATTTTTTATATTATTCATCAAGTTATTTTTTATTATGCTCATCAGTTATTTTTTATAATGTTCAGCAGTTTTCAAAAAAAGAACGTTCATCAGTTATTTATGATATTGTTCATTAGTTATTTTTTATAACGTTCATTAGTTATTTTTTATAATGTTCATCAATTTTTGAAAAAATAACGTTAATCAGTTATTTTTGATATAGTTTATTAGTTATTTTTTATAATTTTCATCAATTTTTGAAAAAATAACGTTCATCAGTGTAGGACTACAAGGATATGGTTATTTTTTTATATAAATGAACTAATTTCAAGATTGTTCTTTGTTAAAACGTGAAAGCCTAATTATAAAATGTGTGATTTTTTGTTAAAAAATGACTGTACAACTTTGTATTTGATTTGCTTATTTTTGGAAATGTTTAACAGTTATTTTTTATATTGTTCATCAATTATTTTTATAACGTTCATCAGTTATTTTTTANACTTAGCAATAACTCACAATAACTCAACTTTTCATATATTTTCAAATTCAACCCTAAACTAAAACTAATANAAAAAAATGCTTTTAAACCACAGGGACTAAATTGTTAACACCAAAGTACCACAGGGACCAAACTGCAAATTTACTTTATGTATCATCTTCTCCACTCATCTTCTCCACACAAACACACACACACACACTGCACACACACACGAACACACACACTGCAAAATTACACACTCAATAACACACACTTCAATCATGGAGGGGCCAAAAGTGACAATTTTTTTTTTTTTAAACAAAGCCACTTAACGCAGCGTTAGTGGGTTAACGTCCCACGTTAACGCTGCGTTAACGTGGAGGATGCAGTGGTAACGCATGCCAAAACGTGCGTTATTGGGTGTTTAACGTGGTCCTCGCGTTACTATTGTTTATGCTCTAATGGTTATGTGTGCACCTTTTACACTGTATGTCGCAAGTTCGATACCCATAAGAACAAGTTTCAAACATTTTTTCAGGTTGTAACCAATTTTACACTTTTTGCTTTAATGTTTACTAATCTTTATATTTTTTGTATTGAAAATATATCGTACTTTTGAATTCAGTTTATTGTATGTATTTTGTGACAATTTTTTTTTTAGAACAGTAATTTTTTCACACCTATACCATCTATCTCAACAATATATCTCACAAATACCTCCAGCGAGGCTTGAACCCACAGCCTCTTTGTTGATGAGGAACTCACGTACGACTACACCAAAGGCCTTGGGCAAAATGGACATAGATGAAATTCAAAAGTATATTATACATTGTATACAATATGAAAAAATAAAAATAACTAGACAACAAAGCAAAAAGTAACAAGCTAGTTACATTTACGTGTCCTTTAGACAAAAGAGAATTGTTTGGTTTATATATATGGATACCCTATTACCCGCTAACACAATTTCTTACGTAATTACTTTTACCACCATGGTATTATTTATGTATTTTTATTATGAATGACACGGTCAATACTTGGGTACTATGTTACGAGCCGTCAAGTTGGGTTGTTGCCATTTTTACTTCACATGAGATTTGCTTCCTTAATTGTTGTGTGAGGCAGAAAAAGAAGGAGAGGCGATGATTATAAAGGTGCAAAACAGCAAAAGATAGACGACTAAAATAAATAGATACAAAATAATGCTTTTATATATAAAAAGAAATAGATAAAGAGCCAAAAGGGTCTCACCAAAAAATAATACTGAGTTTAAAGCCAGTATTTCATTCTTTATGAAAGATTTCAATACTTATATTTCATCATTATCATATAAAACATGGTTTAAGCCGTACAATAAACATTTGTTTTTCAAATGCTCTGTTATGATACGTGTATTAAAAAAAACTACTCGTGTAATGCATACACTTTTAGTTTTGTTCTAATATAATATGACTGATTTTTTACCAGTGACCGGTTAAACCAACAAACTTTTATATTTTTCGGACCTCGCGTCACTGAAACTCAAATTGAAACACCTTAATTACTCATATGTATTGTTCCAAACACCCATACTGCAACATTTATCACCGCCACCACCCACACCATCACCCCGTCACAAACCTACACACCCACCACCATCCTACACCCTCGCCGCCACCATCCTACACCCCACCAACACCCTTTGTAATAAGTTGTGCATAATCTTCGAATATGGTTGTATGGTTATGGGTTAACAGGTGGTGATGATGGCAAAAACAATTATTGTAGGTTACAGGGTGATGGTCATGGTGGTAGCAAATGGTTGTTATGTTGCTGTTAGATGGTCATGGTAGTTATGGCAAAGATATGTAGTTGTTTATTGTACATGTAACACAATGAGACATTTGAAAAAGTATGCGTCTATCATATGGCTTAAACTAATATATATAGTGCTACATAAGTAACACATATAAGTCAGCAACTCTTGCCAGTAAAACAAGTATTCATGTGTTATATTAGCGCGAATCTCAAAGTTCAAATATCATACAAGTATTTTTTACTATATGTATGTACCATAATGAGACATTTGGAAAAGAGTGTGAATCGACTATCGTATTACTTAAACCTTATAAAACAATCCACTGTGACATAGTTTTAAAACATATATAAACCCAATAACCTAAAATAGTAAGGTTCCGTTTGGTATAGCACTTTAGTATGGGTTTTGATTTGATGTGACGTTAAACATTTGTTTGGTTAATTTTTTTGGGAGGAAGAATAGATTCGGTAATCAAAGATTGAAAGATGATCACTTAGCTAGGTTTTGGCAAGGATTCAACATTTTTAGTTGGCCCTTTATCTCTCTACTCACATCACTTTCTACATTTATTTTTACAAATAATATGTTTTATTACAAAATTATTTTTTTAAGTATTAATCAATGTTTTAAAAACCGGTTTTTTTATCGATCCGGTTTAGCCGCCGGTTCACTGGGTCACCGGTTTAACCGGTTGAACCGCCGGGTCGCCAGTTCTATACATATATATACTTCTTTCAATATTTAATAATTAGTATTGCATGATTTCATAATTTATCCGTTTTTATTTATACATTTGATTAAACCGTTGAAAAAAATTGAGATTGTACCGCTAAGTTTTGCTTTTTAAGTCTACATCTATAATAATATAGCAAAATATTTCAACAAGTGATTCTAAATTATAATGGTCTATAATAAAACTATATTAATTGGTGATTCTAAGATTATGTATAACTATAATATTCTATTTTACAAAATTTTAACAAACATTAGTCATCATCGCTTCAACTTTGTAATTAACCTTAGAAAAGTTAATGGAAAAAAATCATTTTGTTAATTTTTTTGATAAAAAGCCATGACTCGGCCGGGTTTATCAAACCGGGTCAACCCGGGTCAACGAAAAACTGGCGGTTCAATCCGGTTCTCAAACAAGCAAATACCCGGTCCTATCCGGCCCGGTCTCCGAGCCAGTTCAACCGGTTAAACCGGCCGGGTCAACCCGGATTTTAAAACATTGGTATTAATGTTATTAAATAATATTAATTTCTCTATACTACTTTTTTACCAAACTAATACCAAATTTAAATCTTAAGCCAAATCCATGCACATACCAAACGCACCCAAGTGTACTTGTTTTGTAAACCCGATAAACTAAAATATCAAGATTAATAAATATACTTATTTTGTGATGGAACAACCCTCTACTATTGATGTGACTATCTATAGTAGACGTGAGAGGGAATTGAAATACAAGTGTAAACCCAATAAACTAGGAGTACATATTTGATGGGAAATGATTTACATATTCTATTTTTTGATGTAAAAACTTAATCATATGCATTAAACTGTTATACCGTGTATGTACACTGCTTTAACAGATTGTACACACGAGTGTACAAATCAAAACATAATGTGTGCAAATCATCTCATATTTTATTGAGGAGGTAAATACCAATTAAATTATTAGATTTTAACAATAGAGTTTAGCCAAACTCACACATGCATACGGTGCTTCCTTGTGTTAATGATGCTTATAAATCTATAATGTTAAAAGGTATGGACACACTTGAGTCATTGAACAATAAATAACAAGACATTGAGCAGTGATTAAGAACACCTCTCGACTGTTAAGACCTCACCTTTGGTCACTTCTGGTGCAGTAACTATATTTTCAGAAGATTTGGCATAATGACTAATCAACTTGAACACACTCGCACATCCAGAAAACCATAAAAGAAATTAATCCAAAACTTGATCTTATAATGTACATCTGTCTAAAACAAGCTAGACTCTACTTTGGGTTTCCCATATATGATCACCAAAAAAACATTGTTTAACCAACAATATCACATGAATATACACAGCATACCAGAGGTAAGATGATGCCCACAGCTGCAGTGATTTTAGACAGACTTGATAAATGTGTTCTAGACACCATAGACCAGTGCAGAAAGAAAGCCGAATGGCAATGAATGGTTAAAGAATATCAAATTTATGAATGGCTCAGCAGTTCTAAAAAACAACACTCCGCAAACCCTTAATCTAGAAAGCACGAGTCTTTAACACCCTATCTAGAGACACGGCAAAATATGTTCTTAGAAAAGGTAAAACTGGATGTCAATGAAAACTTAAGCAAATCAAACATCAGTTGCACTTTCAGAACGGAAAGCAAAAAAAAATTCAGGTTGATTGCTATGTATGAGCCAACAAGATAATCACCATCTGAAAAACAAGTAAAAGCTAGAAGAGTATATTAGCTAGAAGGGTATCATGCGAAAAATAGGTAAAGGGAAGTCTAACCCTTCAGAACATACCAACAAGATACAGCTGAAAGTTAAGCCAGTAATCGTAGTAATTTAGATAAAAAAAGATAAGCTAGTAAAAGGCATCATAAGGCAAAGAAACCAAAAGAACGAGACAGAAAAAAATGGTTGAAAAATACACGGCACATTTGAAAATCATCGACTACCATGTCTTTTGATACTTCTATAAACCATATAAAACAAAAAACCAGTAAATCACGAGTGCAGAAGAATAAGCAAATCCAAAATGACTTGTTCCTTCGTAACATCCCTAATTTTACTTTTTTATTGAAGCTGTTCTTTTACTATAAGAAAATATCTAAATAATTTGCTACGATCAGCAAGTAAATCAAGTTCACTTGCTGAGTCAAAACTGGGATACATGGCCAAAATATTTCCACAACCCCAAGTACAGCAAACTTCAGAATCCGTTTATAGCATTATAAGCATGCATTTTAGCCCGATCAAGCATAAGAAACAATCACTCTCAAAGGCAACGATTATAATAAGATCATGTCAACCATAAAGAAACAGCAGCAAGTAATGTAATTAGAAAATGAACTCTACCATTTATAGGGGCCAAAAATATGGCATTTTTAGCATAATTTCAAGAGAGAACAACATAATGTTACGGAAACCCGAATGTCTAAATGCTCCGAAAAACCGGGTATCACTGACTCTGAAAATTCATGGATTAACACAGAGGTACCATGTAAACCTCTGCAAAGGGCCACAGACATATATACAAGTTTAAACCAAACAAGGCCTTATTCTACCTGATGGTGACAAACTTGTTAGTACCATGTTTAGCCCAGTGAAGCCTCAAGTCAATTGCATTAGCAAAGTTGTAGCTTTCAGAAGCAAGTTTCTCCAACACCTTCTTAAACGCACCTTGACTCATCTTCCTCCCAGCAATCCTTGCTCCACGGCGTTTGGTACTCATTGGAAGCGGATACATTGATATGGTAGTAGTACAACAAGCTGATTGCCACCCGCCAGACCCCCATCGATAACACTGCTGTTGGACCCCTGTACATGAACATACAGGTATCGGTATACCAGAAATATCCATATCAATCCCGTTTATCACCACATCCATGCTTCTCTTCACGGTTTTTGAACGACCAGAAGGATTCCCATTTTCTTTCGGTATAGAAGACGTTTTCCTTGGCTTCTTAGCTCTCGGCTGTTTGGGATTAGCAACTGCCGGCCCTGATCTTCTCTTTAGCTGAACACCACTACCAGATCCACCACTCCCACTGTCCCCACCACCACACTCTGCACTATCTTCCATCATCATCCCATGATTCTTCGACGGATCAAGCTGATGCATCATGTGCATCGACTGTGATCCCGAAGAATCGTGAATAAGCGGATAATTATTGTTACCAGGATGCATATGATGGTGCCGGTCCCTTTGTATCCAACCATCCCTCATATATTGCATCGGTAAAGGTGATTCGTTAACAACAGAATTGCGAAGGTGATTGTGGTGGTAAGGCATCACCCCATTCGGGTTCACCATGATCGGATGTTCACGTGGAGACAAGAAAGGTTTCGTGTCTCTGTGGTCGATCATAGGAGACATTAGTTGCAAACCAAGGTGTTCCTTGAATGAAGGTGGTTCATAATAGCCCCAGTTTCGTATATTCAGTCCATCGTCATCCATCTGAAACAAATAAAGCCGGAAAAAAAAACAAATATATCAACACAAGGTTTTCATCTTTCAGTATAACCTCACAATGTAATTCAATCTCTAAAAAATAAGCAACTAAACCCTCTTCAATTGGAACGTAACAAAGATTCAGTATGTCAAATTTATCAATAGCATAATAATATCGAATTTACAATAAACGCCCTGCTTTGCAATTGAAACAATCAGATTCTCAGACTATATGAACAACCAAAACTTCTAATTAAACCACAATGTATAACAAAAAACCGCTACTTTGCCGATTCAATAATCAAATTTACACCAGACAAAAACCCTAACCTTAGCAATTGACTAAATGTTCGATTTAAACCCAAATTTACAAGAAAAAGCCCTAATTTCAGCTACTGGACATAATCGCGCAACTAAACCAACAAGAATCCCCAATTCTAGCAATTCAACAATCAAATGCTTTAATTAAACCAAACACTCAATAAAAAGCCCTCATTTCAGCATATATATACAACCAAAATCTTGCAGCAAAAAACCCCCAAAAGTATTCAACAAAAGCCCTAATTTTATCAATTAAAACCAAATTAAAATCCCTAAATTTATCAAAATTTACAGCAAAAAACCCTAATTTGCCAATTATAACAAAATGCAAATATAAAAACCCTAATTTTACCAATTAAACAATCAAATAACCAATTAAACCCAGAAATGTAGAACAAAACCCCCCAATTCAATCATTTCAAACCCAGATCTAACATATACAACAACAAAACAAACAGATCCATATATAAATTCAAAATCCAAAACCAATGCCTAACAAAAATGTAAAAAAAAGAACAGATCTTGATATGAAATGAAAAGTTTTATAAAAAACAAAATTGTGTCGGTGGTTTATATAAAGTACTAATAAAGATGTAAAAGAGCAAACATTCTTTTTTTAACAAAATGGAAAGAAAGAGAAAGAGAAAAAAATGTTAAATTGTGATATAAGAGAGAGAAAACTTACTAGGGGATGGGTATGGGGTAAACGGCTGTTTTTAGGGTTTCTTTTGTTTTCTTTTCTGGAGAGAGAGAAAGAGAGAGAGAGAAGATTGAGATTGATGAGAGAGAAAACTCAAGATATGTGGAAGAAAGAGATATCTCCTAAATATAGACACTACTGTACTGCATTTCTATCTTTATTTCTTTATTTCCACTTCTTATTTAAATCCAGCACCTCTCTATTCTAAAATTTTTAAATGACAGTTTTTGTCTATTTTAAATTACTGTGTAATAATAATTTCAATCAATTTTTTTATTTCATCAAAATAGAATTTACGTCAAACGAGCAACAAGCTCTGCCGCTAGCCCTTTTTGGATTGCAAAGCTAACTCTTTTGAAAACTACATTCGTGGATCTATGTGGCATAACATTACTGTTCATAACTCGTTGGACTATGTTGAGTAGTTCCACCGCATCAGGTGCAAGGAAACCAAATGTATCAAACACGAAAGGAATAAACACGTGTTGGTTTTCAATGCATGATTTCTCGTGTTTTGTCACTTTGCATAAAGCGGCTTTCAAAGCGGCATTTCCAGTAAAAAAAAACACCTAATTATCAGAAGAAAAATGCATTTATTACTGATTAATTCTGAAAACAACAAAATGTTAGTTTTATCTTTGACAATTAATTAAATCTTTCATTTAGTTTTATAAATTATAATTTTATTAAGGTAACATGTTAAAAATGGAGTAATAATTTTAACTTTCATTTTTAACGGTGGAAAATTGTTTAATACAATTTATTTATTTATTTTTAATAGTGTGATTCAAAAAGGAAACATAACTATTAATTTACACGGAATAATTTTAAATTTTTTTATGCTCACTGCTACACCCTATGCCCTGCTTTTTCACATTGACATCTTTTGTTCTTTTGGATATTGGTAATCGCTTTCTTTGGTTGTTTTTGAGGTTGCATTTTAGGCTGAATATATTGTAGTTTGTTTTTTTGTTTATAGTTTCTCACTTGTGTCTCGGTCCATCGAGACTTAAATAGTTAAACTTATAACGCTGTGGTCGAGACTTAAATAGTTAAACTTATAACGTTGTGGTTGATGTGACACTCACATAACGTTGAGACTAAAGCCTTTTGGATGAATTCGGGACGGACCAAAAGGGTTTCTGAGATGCATGTGAGTTACGTTAAATTTTTTTTCGTAGTGTAAAATTAGGTCAATAATTTACATTTTGAGAAATGTACATTGTCCAAAATTTTGTGTCTTCTGTAGTTTTAGTGAAATGCACCTGATAATGTTTTTTTTTAACGACCATTTATTACACGCATATATCACCTATCTCACATGTAATACTCTATCTCACAAATATCTCCAATGATACTTGAACCCAAAATCTCTTGATTGATGAGTTACTCATATACTATTGAACCAAAAGCCTTCGGTATGCACTTGATAACTATTAATCTGGGTCAGGCACCAGTTGAGTTTATCAGTTTGTATACACAAACTTTTGAAAAATAGTTCAATGTAAAGCCTAAAATGGCTATTTATCGGTAAAACCTACATTAGATAATCAATTCACTTAAGAAAGATGTCGGGGATACCCTCAGTCCCTTTTGCCCGCCCTTCTTACGAATTGTTAACATGAATCACGATATGGCCAGGTATGGCATTTACAGAAATCATCGTGACATAATACATAGCTAAGTCTGCTAGATGAGGGAAAGGTAAAAGATGAAAACTTCATATGAAAAAGGTAAAATGATAGTTATGAGATGCATTGTTTCATGGAAAATACAAGATTTGAGGATTGCTACATACAGGTAACAGAAAGAAAAGATAGTAACCAAACACGGGTGAACAGAGAGATTGGGGATGCTCGATATTGGATTGCAAGAATAATACTGTGAGAACTTGACTACACCTCTAAGATTAGTAGAAAGGATGCATACCTAGACTATCAGAATTTGCTATAGTGAGAAGAAAGTATTCCTATATATCATATGATAAGCAGCTGATATAACTCAGAATCACTCATCCGACTGTATTAACTTATTATGTATGGGACTGCTGAAACAGAGATATAAGTTTGAGGCAACTGATTGAATAAATAAGTAATAATTGTTGAACCTTTGAAACAAGTAACACAATTTATTTCAAACAAGGCATTCATGGCTTTAACGAAATCGAAGATACAAATTTCTCACACACTTCGACTCTATAAGATACAGGTACATTTTACCCTTTTGTGCATTAGTTACAGATTTGCTTTTAGCACCAAGAGAGAGGATTGTGTAAAGTTTGAGGGAAAAAATAAACACAATTGGATGGGCTTCATTTTGACTATCATGAGTTTACATTTTGACTATTGTAGTGGGTATAACTGTATAAGTTTTGACTTTTGTTGTGGGTTTCAAGTTTGGCTATTGTCTCATAACCCTGTTTGAACTATAGACAAAGTTCTCTTCACCAGCAAGTGTTGAATTCAGCCTTCCAGCAGCCCATCCGTTGTTGACCACGCGGACCGGATCCCCAGTTACCCGAGTGCCATCAACACGCCTATCGAATTCTGGAAGTCCATTTGCTTTTCTCTCTTTCCTTCTCTTTCTCTCCTCGTCTCGTTCTTTCCTCAGCCATTGCTCTACTGTTCTCTGCAACCACAAACAAATTATGTATTGATTGGTACAGTCACGTTGAGTTTTCAGGTCAAATCTATCGCTTTCCAACCTTGAAACTAACATGCATTTATCAGAAACCTAAAACCGTTTCCTTATGTGTAAACAAACTTCAAAGTGGGGCCATTTGACCTTAAAAGTCAAACGGTACGTGCAACGTGTAAACTGCCCCTTAATAGCTACAAAGGTGTAATTGCTTCTAATTTAGCATCTGCCAAGTATACGGTGATATTTATGAAATGGAACTTAGCTAAATAGTTAACCCCACCATTTATTAGGAATATCTATAAAAAGAAATACTTCCTTTTTAATTGGTACATGAATGCACTGTGCACGTGTATATCAAATTATCAATGCAAAACGAAGGGTAACTCACCATCAGAGACAGATTGCTCATCTTTCTAACATCTTCCATAGTCGACGCTAGCTGCAACTTCCCATTAGCAACGTAAACCTAAACAATGACGATACTTTTGTTACCACAATAGCATACATAACAACAACAACAATACGCAAACATAGCTTCACATAAATGCATAAATGGCTAAAAGCTTACGATGTGTGAAGGCCAATTCTCAAGACCATCAAAAATATGTGTAGCATATATGATAGTAGCACCGCGCACTTCACATTCCTTTTTTAGAAATGTCAAAAGATCAGCTCTAGCAAGAACATCTAGATCAACCGTAATTTCATCAAGAAGAAGAACCTACACACATATTCAAGTATCAAATCTTACTCGAGTTAATGGTCAATGTTTCAAAAAAGGAATATGATAATCTAACACTCCGTCTCTTGAAACATCATTACAACAATAGTCAAACTTATAATAAATTACAGTTTAGTCAAATCAGAAGGAAAAAGTAGCATGGAACCAGGACCCAAATCAATATCATCAACTTATATAATTTAAGCTAATACCTTGAATTCCTTTAGAAGGCCCATACATATTTGTACTCTTCTTCGTTGACCATCAGATACCTTGTGCATCCTCCATGACAGATCAACATCTAAAACCTGTGATGTTCAAATACTTCAATACATTTCCTTACTTTGAAACTGATAAAGCATAAAGTGGAGGTTGAGAATAATACTGACTAATCTATAATATCAATACAGAGATGAATTTTCAAAATTTAGATAAATGTCAAATGGATACATTCAAGTATTCAACCGAGAAAATAGTTTTAGAATTGGATTTTCTATTCATTTTCTTATGTACTTAGTCACAAAAACTGAGATTCACTTTGACTTTTAAGGTCTAGCAGACAAATTTCCAACATGTTAGTTTTTCATACTGTTGGTCCCACAAAAAAGTGTATGGGAAATGAATGAAACGATGTAAAACGTCTCGTTAACATACCTTAATTAGCTCAGCTCTTCGTTGAGGATCAACCCCTGCAACGCCGAATAACATTTTCTCAGCAGAAATATCCATTTGAATAGCAACATCAAAGCCAGCAAAAGCAACTTCCCTTCTCCACTGTTCATTCAAAAAAACAACTATTAGAACCCAAAAAAGCACAAACTCTCACTGTCTCACAAAAAAATTGAACTTTTTGGCTCAATCAATAATCTAATCATCAAAATACCCCTTTCTAAAAACAAAAGTATGGAGTCTTGTGGATAAAAAGCAATTACTATCAATACATAGCAATGGAGACAATTGGGATATTATTTCTAGCATATACATTATTCTCAACAGCAACCAATAAACTACCGAAGAAGCCCGTATCTAATGTCTGTATTTACTGTGAAAGACTCCAGCTTTTTTAGGACTTTTTACCAGATCAACAAATCAAAAGTTCGATATACTAATTATCAGCAATGTGAATGAGTCCATACATTTAAAAGGAAGAACAAGGGAAAAGCAGACTGGTTCCACAGATTTGCAGCATTTGACTATGGGATCAAAACAATAATTGATGCAATTTAGATGCGTATGACTTGATAGAATATTAGAATGTGAATTTTATCAAGATACTATCTGCGCCTCTGTGAACATAACTACTAGTAGAACATCTTAGACGGTGATTCTGTGATCTTGACTTACGTGCCATTTTCAGAGCTCTAAGTAACTATACTGAAGTACGGGCAGTGGTGCACCATAGAGTAAACAGTACAAAGTAAAGGAAGTACAAAGTTTAATAGATTATGTCGTAGGAATAAGACCCTTAGATTTTCAATATTCAACCATTTCTAACTACCCGGATCCAAAACATACTAGTATTGAATGAATGAACATTTTGTAATGTAAAACTCGTTTTAGCTATATTGAGCTCTCAAGTGCTATTTTCCAATTCTCAGCTGACAGAACATTGATATAGCCTAAGCCTAAACTAACGAAACCTAACAAGTAACAACAAGGTACACCTTGCATATTTGTTAATTCCTATTAATCCACCTATAAATTCAAATTAGTTGGCATACAACGTCTTAAAGAGATGAAAATGCACAAAACGTGTAGGCTTACCCTGGTGGAAATTTCTAGATCAGCCATTGATGGGATCCTATAGATAGTCCACTAGCTTTACGGTTGGTCACACTGTGTACTTCTAATGAATTCTCTATTCTACATTTTTTTTCCATATAATGAAAAGTCATCACAATTGCTTATGTCTTATGGACATAACCATATTGGATGAACCAAACAGACATATGAGCGAATGATTGTTTAGTTATCCATAGCATGAGGTTTGCTAGCAGATACTACACACTTGCAACAATGCGCAATTGAAAGACAGTGGTGAAGTGTGTAAGCTCAACACACTCATATCATTTATAAGATGAAAGGACAATGACGAAGCATCAGAAACAGAAGTTATGTTTCAATGTGGGCAGAACCAAGGGGCAGGGAGGGTCCCCCCCCCCCCCCCCCCCCAAAAAAAAAAAAAAAAAAAAAAAAAAAAAAAAAAAAAAAAAAAAAAAAAAAAAAATTTTGGCACCTAGTGTAAATATTATAGGTTTTAAGGGTAATTTAGTTGAGGTTACAAACAAATCTCCGATTCGGCCCCCCCAAAATAAATGTTCTAGTTCCGCCACTGGGCAGAACAAGCAAAATTTCAGCTTACTTCCTTAGGATTTACTAACAGGGGAGTTGGATCAGCACTTATTGCATTGTTCAACAAATATGATCATGATATTTGTTTTCTATTTCTATTTCTGTAATCAGATATTGAAATGTAGTTAAGTAATTGCCAAGTAAGGTGTAGATGCAACAAAACTGCTCTTTGGTAAAAGAAATTTTCCGTAATGACACGTTACATTAGTAGTATCATTTTATCTGAATTTAGTTCTTAATCTTCAAATGATCATTTTGAATAAGTACATCTAAACATCCCTGATTGATGATCTCTAATAACATGAATAATCAAATACGACATACAAAACATGGGTATCAAGATAAGTGTTGTCTATAGGCGCCTCGTAGTCCTCCCTGATATTCAAAATCGAATTATTTCGAGTCCGACATTCATTCTAAATTTCTAATTCACCAACATTTTATCAAAAGAAACACATAACTATGATAATAATCTAATACCAGAATTTTAGCAAATAACTAGACAAGCAGGCAAAATTACCTCACCACCAAGATAAGCAAGATCACCAGAAGAAGTCAAAGAAGTATCATGAAAAACAGATCTCCCAAGAACCCTAACCATATCAGGCTCCACCATATGCTTCCCTCCCAATATCTTCAATATAGTTGTCTTCCCAGCTCCATTAGCTCCAACCAAAAGACATCTTTCACCACTCTTAAGACTTAGACTAAAATCTTCGATCAAAGGGACTGACCCAGGTGGAGGGTGACCGTCAATTCCTGGGTACGTGAATTTAAGTTTGTTTATTACCACCATTGGATCATTTTGCTCATTTGCAACTCCTACCATTGTTTGTTGGGTTGGTTTGGTTCAAGGATTTGAGTTGGTTTTGGTGTTGGGTTTTATAAGGAAGGAAGGGATTTATGGGTTGGTGAGTTTGTTGTTGTCGTGGATGGGTTTTGAGTCATGGACTATGAAAAGTGTGGAGGGTATGGTTTGGAATGTGGCACGTCTACTTTTTGCTACATGTCTTTGGGACTTCGGTGCACTTATTGTTTGTTGTTTTGGCATAGTGGTTCCGTTGTGTTTTTAATTGTTAATCGAGCTTTCGTACTCATGTTTTTATATTACGGACAGTTTACGAAAGTTAGAGTGGAGGGTGTAGTTGAGTGTTTTCTTTCGTCACCTCAGCTCCACATCATCAAAAAAACACTCATTTCATATTTTCTTTTAACTTTCCTTCTATCATTGCAGCACCCTCTCTTTCCGGGGTGAGCATCGGGCCGAAACCGACCCGAAACCAACAGTCCCGAAAACCGATTAACTGAAAAACCAAAACCGAGTCCCGACCCGACTAGTCCCGACAACCCTGAAAACCATTCGGTCGGGGTCGGTTTAGTCGGTATATTGCTTTGTTTTTTTAGTTTTTATCCCGTCCCAACCCGTCCTCACAGTCCCGAAAACCGATTACCCGAAAAACCAAAACCGAGTCTCGATCCGAGTAGCTCGATTCGGGACGGTTTAGCTCGGTTTTGAGACGGTTTTTTCCGAGATTTCGGGATTCGGTAGGGATTGCTCACCCCTACTCTCTCTCTTACTTTGAATTTTTTTTATATATATTTCTTATTATTAAAAATACCCTCAATGCATATCCCCACACAATACACACTCACACAAAATAAAAAAATTATTTTCTCTCTCCCAAAACCCTTTCGAGACTGCAATGCCGAATGAAAAAGTAAATTTGTTTGCCGCTTTGAAAGGTGTGGCTTTTTTGTGTTTTCCCAAAAGGGAATATGGTTTCCCGTGTCCCACACCCATTGTAAAACCCGAAATTCTGAAACATGTGAAATGCCTAAAATACCCTCTAATTTTGAACTTATGAAAAGACGAATAAGAATACAAGACATTACAATATATACTAACCTAAGTATTTAAAACGGTAATATTTGAACAACACACATTTATACCGTTAATAAAACTTATGATAAAATAAAATGTACCTATTTAAATATCAAAAATCTTGTCACACATTTTCCCTTTTCTTTTGGTGATGAACCGATTAAAAAATTTGTCCACCCATGCCTCTTATTCAATGTGATACACACGCTTTTTATTTTTTTATAAGATTCGAGCATATCATCTCAAATATTCACACGTATCAGCATGCACACGTATAGAGTTATTATTGTTCCATACTATTCGTGAGTTGGCATACATATCATATTTCATGTTCCCCAAATCAAACGAAAATCATGGCAAACTAACCAAAGAATTCGGCCTAATCATATCTTCAATCACCCCCATATTCACGTCAATCCTTATTTGTGGTTCCCTCCCTCACTAGTTTTAATAAAACACATACATATCTCCCCTTCTCTCATTCGAAACCTGTAGAAACAAATTTACACAACTATTGCAAAACCGATTCCTTCGTTGAAGCAGACACGACAAAGATTACTTGAAGGAAGGTTGATCGTGGGAGTTCTATTCGTCGTTTAGTTCCTTCGTGATAACATCTCTCGTCTCATTTCCGTTCGTATATCTGATCAAGGTATCCCTATATTTGTTTTGATGTCCTTGTGATGCGTTTAACATGTGACGCGTGTAAATCTAGTTTATACGATGAATATTGTTGATCCCAGTTGAGTAAACGATCTAGTATAGAAGCTGACTTAAATAGAAACTTATATAATATGCGGAATATATTATATAACTTAAGATGAACACAAGAACAATGAATATCACACTAAACACTTCAATATATTGATTATACGAGCACTCTTACAATGCTAGGGTTTAATAACCTTGAAGTGAATTCGACTTATCTAATACACGTACATTCTCTAACCCTAGGGATCTCCTTTTATAGACAAGGAACCCTACACGGTTTACAAAGACTTCTTACACACACAAACGATATTCTAAACCTATAGAATATTTAATACAATCATTAACATAAATACATGACTCAATACTATAATTAACTCTGAGCAGCAGAGTTCTTCAATATGAGCAGCAGAGTCACAATTCCAGCAGCAGAGTCAGTCAGCAGCAGATTGATATTATTAGAAGCAGAGTTACTTAAAACCCAACAATCCTCCCCTAAACTTGATATTTACCTCCTAAATCATCAAGTTTCTTATAAGCACGAATAACCACCAAGAGGATGCTTCCAAACACTTACCCCTTAACTTCACCACTATCAACAAGTATCTTCTCATATTTGGTGACTAAGTTATAAGCCTGTTCATCAAACTCATACTGCAAATGAAGCATCTTAGGCTTCAACATCTGGAAAATGATTGCTGTGTGATTGTTAAGCACTGGATAATTCTTCTCAGCAAGCATAAAGATGACTGTCCCTCCAACAGTTAAAGAATGAACACCACAAGACTGATACAAATACCATTTTTGAACAATTCCAGACTTGAGTGCTTTCCATTCAAAATCACCATCATTAGGTTCAAACATAAGCTTTAACCTGTAATAGTTTATCAATTCATTTCCATCTTCTGGTCTTGCTGCTCCATACTTCTCTTTATAAAGCCTCCAGAGATCACATACATCACTTCTATCCATATGGTACATCATGTGCTCAAATGATAGAAAGTGAGTCCATGTACCATTAGTTCTTTCAAAAGCCCACATAATTCTTTTCTTGCTTCCATAATCCCTAAGTCCCACTATGTATGATACAATTGGATGTTTAACATCTAGAGGTGTAGGATTTAAGAGATCTGGTTCTTTGTGTGGTGAAAGAAAAGTAAGAGTCATCACTCTTTGTCTGTCAGCCTCATCTCCAGTACTTTCTCCCTTATTCAGTCCAGAACCACCAGCACCATCAACCTTTCTCTTTTTCCTTGCAAATGTTTTCTGAATAGTTCCTCTCTTCTTGCTTTCATCAGAGAGAACAGGTTTGATTTCAGGTGTATTCTTCTCTTGCTCTGCATCATTAGGTTTAGCAGCACTTTCAACCTCTTTAATCTTCTCAGGCTCACCAGTAGACTTATCACCTCTGAGTTTTCTGTTCATTTTAGCTATAATTTCTTCATCTTCTTTAGAACCTATAGCAATGATCCTATCACACTCAGTTCTGGCATGGTGATACATTTCATCAATTTGAGAGTCAGTCTTTTCCCTTAGAACAGCCATTTTAAATTTCTTAACTTTGTTAAGATATTTCTCCTTATTTCTTCTTTGCTGTAAAGGTGTTGGCCCTTTGAGAATCTTTTTCTTCTTTCTAGCAGCAGCAACTTCCTTCCTCTTCTTATCAGTAACAGAGTTTAACCAAGCTTTGACATCAAAAGTAGGAACTTCTTGCTCCTCAATCTTCACCAGCTTACTAAACTCAATGTCAACCTCAGTCTTAATCAAAACATCCTCCCATGCTTCATAAGCTTTAAGATCATTTGCAACCTTTTCAGCTTGAAGTCTTTCTGCTTCCTCAAGCTCTAAGTATTCTTGTTGTTGAAGTTTTAAAGCTTCTCCTCTATCAAGTTTCTCAAGCATATCCTTAGGCCAAAATTCAGGTGGAATCTGAGAATAATCCACTTCTTCATCACTTGAATCAACTTCAGGTTTCTCTTCCATCTTTCCTTTACCTTTGTCAGAACTTGAAGCTATAGACTTTGCTTTCTTGATAGGAGCAGAAGGTTCTCTGATAGACACCCCTTTTGTTGGTAGCTTAGAAACATGAATAGGTTGAGTGAATGATGTTGGTTGTGTTGTAGGGATTTCTGTAGGTGGTTGTGGTTGTGATTGTTGTTGTTGGTCTGTTGTCTTTGCTAATTCAATCATTGCCTCAGCAGCAGCTTTGTCACTAGAACCAATAGCAGATCCTTGTGCATCTGCAGAGTCATCTTTTGGTTTAGCAGTAGAATCAGCAATATTGTCTTTATCAGCAGCAGAGTGTTCAACAACAGATTCATGAGCAGCAGAGTGCTCAATAACAGTTTCTTCATTTACTACACTCTGATCAACAACACTAGGAGCAGCAGTTTCTGGAGCAGCAGAGTTACCAGCAGCAGATTCTGGAGCAGCAGAGTTACCAGTAGCAGATTGAATCACAGCATCACCAAAATCCTTTAAAGCCCCACTCATCAACTCTGTAGCCTTCACAAGTTGTTCAGGTTCCAAGTTTTTGAGTTTATCCACTACAGACTCTGAAGTTTCCACAATCTTCTCCAATACAGCCTCATGCCCTTCTCTGTCAGCAACCACATAATTTTCAACATTTTCACCATCACCACCACTATCAATCTCCATATCAAGACCATCATCAGCAACATTTTCTTCCAAAATTTCATCCTCCCCTGTTTTCTCCAAATCATTCCTCCCCTGTTTGGAAGCATCCACTTCCATATCGGTAGGTAGAGAAGAGGATCTTATGTGCTTTGAAGGTCCCACTTTCTTAAATAGCTTGAAGGTTGAAGATCTTGATTTCTTCAATTGCAACAGCAGCTTCATCTGTCTCTGCATCTTAGTGATTAGCTTGGCTTGTGTAGAAACAGTAACCTCCAACTTGGTGCATCTGGTTTCTAAGGTGGTACATTTTTCCATCAATTC